>BGPR01010590.1:0-51887 GCA_013235015.1 Araneus ventricosus
TATTTCATTTTGATGAATTTAAAAGAAATTCTAAGTAGTGTAATATAGAAAACTCATCTAGAAAAAAAACTGCTATAGTTTTAAAAAATCACACCTAAACCTTAGTTATTTTTTTTTCAATTCAATGTTATATAACGAAATAAACAACCCCCCACTTTTCTTATCACCCCAGGCTTCTCAAATTTTTCTATGCTTGAATGGGGTATTGAAAGAGATTGGGCAACAAAATCTATTTTACTTAACAATTCGATTAAAACATTGATGCATTGAAATAAAATCTTATATAACATAAGTGTATTACGAGAAAACACTTGAAACATAATACAATTTCAATCCAGGCTGACAAACATTAAACCGGACTTATACAGAATCCAAATTCGGACACACACAACTAGAAAAAAAAATCCAAAACTGACCTTCTTTCTGAAAGAAGACCTCAATGCAGATAGCGTTAAAATGCCCCAAGCTATAGGGGTGTGGGGTCTTGGATCCTGTGGTATCTCTAATTTGCAGTAAGTACATTCTTATCAGCACTCATTGTGTCGACCGCTACCCTACCCAGCTAATCAATCAAAATGTCAAACCACGGAAGGGGGAAGAAATTCGGAAAATTACGTTCATCTCGCTTTAGAGACAGTTCACAAGAGACGTATATTTCAGTGCTGGCCGCTTTCGGCGTATCTCTGACCACACGTTGAAATGCGTGTTATCCGCTTATGGGATAGTCCAAGGTCGACGTAGAAATACGTGTGAAACGCTCAGAGGGTTAACATCATCAGAACATGTTGACACGAGGCCTTCTCGAATAGCCCGGGATAATGAAGATGCAGCAAAGCTCTCTCAGTGGCTTTCTGAACACAATCCATTCCCTAAAATTGATGTGATAATGCCAATAGATTTAGGAATTGTGGGAGGTAATGAAGTAAACTGCCATTTGTCAGAAGAGACTGGGAGAGATATGATTTCAAAAATGATGGGGGAAAAATTCGAAAATGTGAAATTCAAAAGGAAGGACAAAGTAGTGACACTTGCTTCTATTAACAGTTTCGTCAAAATTTGTAACATCAGCATTGTTGTGGATCCCCATATACTTTTTCACGGGTTATGCATAGCAAAGCAGTCAGATAACGATTTAAAAGCATTTTTCCAATTCGAACTGTCACCTTTTCCTATCTTGTTATTCACAGGAGAAAGCATGCGTAAGGGAACAAAATCTTCATTATATACATCCCCATTACTTACCATATACTCGCCCATTACAGAGGATGTAAAACCTGAAGGATCCCAGTATGTCGTGGTTGATGGTGGTCATTTACTGCACAAAATTGTGTGGCGACAACAAGCCACATTTGGAGCAATAGCTGACAGATATGTTCAATACTTGAATAATAAATACGGTCAAGATATAGCTGTAATTTTTTATGGTTTCCCTGATGATGACAAAAAGAGCATCAAAAATTGTGAACAACTTCGACGGGCAGCCCATTTATCTCCTGAAGTAATGTTTCATGAAGAAACAGTGTTACAATATACAAAAGAAAAGCTCCTTGCAAATGAATGTAATAAGAAACGTTTTATCGAACTGCTCAAGAAGGCTTTGCAAAAAGCTAATATCTGCGTGCAGCAGGCAGTTGAGGATGCTGACCTCACGATTATGAACACTGCCATTTCTGTTATTCTTCAATATGACTATGTGCGTGTAGTTGGTGAGGAAATTGACCTTCTAGCTCTCCTAACTGCATTGGCATCGACACACAGTAATGTTTTTTTTCCAAAAGTGTGGAAGAGGGAAAACGCCAGATAGTTATTACTCAACCACATCATTTAATCATAAATTCTCGAATGAACTTTTGTTTATTTATGCTATCAGTGGTTGTGATATCACATCAGCACTGTTTGGCCAAGGTAAAAACAAATTTATTAGTTTATTTTTGAAACACGAACTTTTGAATAGAGCAGCAACATTTCTTAATCCTCAAGCAATAACAGAGCAAGTAACAGAAGCAGGGGGAAATGTTCTTGTTGCTTTGTATGGGGGAGATCCAGCAACTCAAAACCTTAATGAACTATGGTACCACTCATTTGTTAAAGCTGCAGCTAAAACTAAATTTAACCTCGCTAGATTGCCACCAACTACCGATGCTGCTCAACTGCATGCCATGAGAAGTTACCACCAGGTGCAAACATGGTTGGGAAACGAAAAAGATCCCTTGAAATGGGGCTGGATGCATACTCCATCAGGCCTCTTCCCTAAGAAATCAGAGAAGGATCCAGCACCAGAGTCCCTCCTTCAATGCATTTCCTGTACTTGCAAAAAAGGTTGCACGAATGCATGTGGATGCAGGAACGCAGGTCTGCATTGTTCTTTACTATGCAAACATTGCATTGGACAGTCTTGCGAAAATCCAATGCCAGTCATTTTAGACAACGAGTCTGAAGAGGGAGATGCTCCAGCACCAATTGACATGGTTGATGAACAATTGGAGTGTGAAGACATTGAATTGTAAGTAGTGTAATGTTACTATGTGCGGAATGGGAGCCAAAACAACGAGGGACATGGCGCGGGCCCTTCAAAAGGTATGAAAATGTAAAGTTGTGGTTCAGCAGACATTTTTTTTCATGAAATTTGTGTGGTGCATAATTTATTTATAATTATTTATCAATTATTTATTTACTTACATATTTATTGATATATAATTCACAAAACTACTGAATATATGCGATATACAAACTTAACAATCTATGAACCTTTTTGTTTTTTAATAAATACATTGATTTTGTCAGTATAAAGTTATCACGTGTTTTCCTAAAAAACTACACAAATATTCAAAAGATTGTATCTTTTAGTCTAAACGAGCTAGAAGAATAAGCTTGGTCTTAAACTTGAGCTATTTACCTCTACTATAATTGTTATGTCAAATTTTAGTGTAGGATTCACCATTTACTTGCTATCAAGCAATCACTGACCAAAAATCTGTAATTTTTACATTTTCGAGAAAAATTCTCAAACTTCAAAGAGGTCTATCTCGGGAAGTATTAGAGCTACAAATTTCATTTTTGTCTCAAATTGTAGACAATGTTATCTAGTTTAATAAAAGTGCAAACGAGTTTTTTTGTCAGACCAATACTTTCGGAGATATTTTGTAAAAACAGGGAAAAGTCCAAAAATTGAGTGGTTTTTCCAAGATGGGGGCGCCCGCGGTGGTGGGGGGAATTGGAAAACTTGGATTTTTCAACACTGTACCAACCCATACAACATATCAAAAAATCGGAACTACCCTAATTAATGTAACCATTCGAGTTTTTTTGTTACAATTTGACTGGACTACAACATAAAATGCAAATTTTTTTGTGTTATTTTGAACGTTTTTCGAATTAGAAGTATATGTCGATCTCTAACGGTTTAGAAGTTAGCTATTGAGAAATCATTAGAGTGCACACCATATATATCCATCCTGAATCCAACTGTACTAAGAAGGAAGATATGGAGAACCTTTGATTCAATTCTATGTGACATCACGCCCTGTGGCAAAAGCTGTAAAGACCTCGGAGCTCAAACCAGTGAATCAATCTCTGTTTTGTCCGACGTGCAAGCTATTGAGCTGATAAACACAGAGCGCTATTGAAAGTGTTATTACTGATATTTATTAGCGATTTATTGTCTGTTTGTGTTGTTAATTTATGAAAGTTCTGTTTAGTTTTGTTACCTGTTTTACGGAAACGGAATTGTAACCGGAATAAAATAGGTAACAAAATACCCATAGGTTTTATGAAACATATATGGCAACTGGAATATTCGTGGAATAAACCGTTTTCTTTTTTTATTAGACTGCTTGTTGGTCAATGCTCACCTGCACTGACAGAATTATTCTGGTAACAATGCAAATGCTGCAGTAAATCGGCAGTTTATATTATCTCCCTAGGGAGTATCCGATTTTTAAAAAAAATTTAAATCGATTCCTAATTATTTACCATTCTAGCGTCAGACCCGAGATATCTCAGTGAACTTTTTTCCTCTCATAACGGCAGACCCGAGACTGTCTCGGGAAAGAAAAGTTCCATATGAGTGTCAGACCCGAGATTTTCCTTCTACAAGTTTTTCTCTTCCCCCAGGTGTCACGCGACGACATAATGAGAGGAAGTGTCTGTGCCCAGGTGAGGGTTAGTTTGATTCGATCTAGTCTTTTAAGTAGTATAGCGTTTAGCAGTATAAACTCAGGGCCAGAAGTCTCTTGCGTAAAATTCGCAGATCAATGTTAGTTATTTTTTACATTTAAAGAGTAAATGTGTATCCAAAATGAGTGTCAACTAACGGGGATAAAATTGAGTGTCTATAAACCTTGAATAAGCACATATATGAATTTTTATTAGCATCTAATTAAAGAAATGTTTTTAATTTAAAACACAAATAAAAGGAATATAAAATAAAAATTAAAAAGTTGACAATTTTCTCTTTTAAAGATTACTTTAATTTATGGACATTCTAAGTCAAATTGCTTTTGAAACTTAATTTTTGTATATAAATACTATACATTTATACAAGATTTACTTAACATATGAGTTCGTTTATAAAAACTTTTTATTTGCTTTCATTTATTAGTGTATTTACAGAAGGTAATGGACAAAATCTATGTTATCAACTTGTTGAACTGTTTCATTCTGAAAAGATTAACATTGATTATATAAAATCGTATATTTTCTTAACTTAATAATTTCTTTTAATTGGGAATTTTAAGTTTATTGAGCATTACGTAAGATTCTTACTTGGGCTTTCTTCCGGAATTGTGAAATAAAATAAATTTCTTTCTTTGGTTTATGAACACGAACAAAAGGACAGATAAAAGTAATTGAATGACAACGCAGCAAGTCAATTTATCCCATATAAAAATTATAAAAGATGTGCAAATCCTAAAGAAGTCCATCATTTTAAGATTTCAAAAAAAAGGAATTTTTTTCCTACACTCTCCCCCCCCCCCAATAGATTCCTAGATCCATCATGGTTACAAACACTAATTTAAGAAAATTTAAAAAAAAAATCGTAATAATGCAGATAAACTTCGTAAATCGCTATCTGCAAATCCGAATACTGTGAGATTCCTTGTTTAAAAAATTGTTTCTCTAAATGCGGAAGAAACAAAATTATAACGTAGTGTTAATAATTGTGATTATTGTTTTAAACATGCATTTTAAGCACTACAAAATATTTGCACATTAAGTATTACAATAATTATTTTAATAAAATTATTCTTAATTTCTAAGACATTTATCCTACAGTAGCCCCAAATTTAACGAATTCTTAGATTCTCCTTGGTTACAAATACTAAGTTATGAAAATTCAACAAGATATAAAATCGTAATCACATGCAAATAAACACCGTAGATCGTTATCTCGAAATCCGAAATGTCCTGCGAGATTCCCCATTTACAAATTTGTTTTTCTAAATGTTGAAGAAACTAAATTATAACATGGTATTACTAATTTTGATTATTGTTTTAAACACACGATTTTAAATATTACAATACATTTGCAATGCGCAGAATGAACAATATATATTTCTTTTTGTTTCAACAATTAAATTCGATCAATATTTTCATAGATGGACGTGATAAAAATATTTTTTAAAAATATGTAGTGAGGATAAAACATTGAAACGTACACATTTAATTTGTAACAATAAGATTCAGCTAAAAAATTTTAATTTTTTTCTTATAAGGTTCTTCCCAGATAGCACGTACGTTTGCAGCAAGTCGCGTCAAACTTGAAGTGAAACTGTGGCAAACTAACAATGCAGAATCGCCACCCACTCTTGCAAAACGAGTTTGCCACAAGTTCACCGTGACAACTAGCGCAACCCCTCCTAGCAATATAAACTTGCTGTGAGTTTGAAAAACAAGCTTAGTGCAAAGATGCAAAGATAGCACAATAAAGAGATAATTATCTTTGTCTTTGTTTAAAAAAACATCCGATTTTTAATAGCATCTCCTAGATCGTCCCTCTTTTTATTAATTCAATAAATCAATGATAATTTGTGAAAAAACTAATTTTCTTATAAAAAAATTTGAAACATTTTCCATCATTTTACTAAATATAGAACTCGCACTTTAAAGAAAAATATATCACCTTTTTCTTAATGTTGAAATTTTAAGGTTTATGAACAAAATTAAACCTAAAAATCAGTCAATGTTTGTTGAAATAAATAATAACTTACATTTTGTCCCATTTTAAAAGTAATACTGTTGAACTCTAATTTCATAATTTATTCTACTAGAAAAACGTAGTTATTAGCGAAACTCTCTCTCTCTTTGACTTCAAATCATATTCTCAACTCAAAAAATTAATGAAATCAAGAAAACAGTTTAATATAAATCGTATGCGAATTGAATCGAACGATGCATTAGCGAAATCTATCTTCTCCTCTCAGAGTTTATCTGGCCGAGTGGTTAGAGCGTTAACTTGCTGCAAGCTTTGTTTCACACTTGCACTCTTGTCCTGTCAACCTTGCTGCAAGCTTGCAGATTTGCAGTGCAAGACTGCTACAAGTTTGCTGCAAACTAAAATTGCTATCTGGGTTGTAGAAATTTAACAAAAGATCTGAAATCTTTCACCGATTCTAACCCATTCTAACATGTTGCATTTGAAACTGCAAGACATTCCCAATTAGTTTTCTGAGAATACTCAAAGAAGGGTCTTCTAACAAAGGATCCTGCCACAAAGAATAAAGTTCAGAAGTCATCTGTCACTGCCTCCCGATAACAGGTCTAATAGCCCCCCCCCCCGCCTACGGCACGCAAATCACCACAAAAGGGGGTTGAAACCCTTTTGTCCAAAACCTGACAACTTGGAGAAAAACCTTCTCTTTCAGGGTGACCATTTCGTTAAACGTAGCAATCTGAAAGCCTAAAGGCTAGAGGGTTAAATAATCGAGAACTTAGTGTTTTTCCCTCATACCTTCGGTTAAAATCAATGCACAAAAATAATTTTTATCTAACTTTAATAAATTTAAATGTTAGCTTTTCAGTGACCGAATTTTATTTCCGTACAATTTTTTCTTTAATCTACATAATTTAAAAAAGTATTTTTAGGTATTTTTTACAACAATAGCTTCGTTACTGCAAGCACGTTGTGACGATATTAAATAATGTGTGCACATTGTCATCGCTGTAAAAGTAAGAAAAATTTTTTTTCCAAAAATTTATAACGGAAAACAAAGAAGCATTGATACGTGATTAGAATCTGTTTTAAATTGTTTGAGATTAACTTTCCAAACGGGTTATCGAAGCTTCTTATTATAAAAATCAAATTTTGAACATATTGCATATGTATAACGTTCAAAAATACTTGATACTCTACCCATACGTCTTCATCATTTAAACTTTCAGAGTCGCAAGGATACAAGAAGTGCATATGTGTTTGATTACTCAATACCAGATATCATGTGTTCACAAGAGTTTGATTGCAAATCCAACTCGGTAACTCTCTTTATCCGATGCAGATGAAGTTAGCCCACCCGTAATAGTCCGAGAGAAATTCCCAAGCCGCGCCTGCAAATCAGATTCATGTAATTCAGGTCAATCCTGTTATACGTTAAGTATCACTCAATTGAGGGTAAACTCTTAACAGGCAGACACGTAAAACATGACAGAGCTATTCGTCAGCAGAAGTATTGAATCAGCTGATACCTAGGTTTTGCTTCATTATGCAGGTTTGTAAACTTCGGTAGTTGTTTGAAGTGATTGTAGCATTGATTTAATTTTAAAGATTTCAGCTATGGATTTCTGCGAATTTTATTAAATTTTATAAGAATTATTTTCCCGCATCCACCTAACAAATTTGAACAATATTCAGGGTTTCCACTCTTATTGTGTCCCAAAATCCAACTCCTAAACTGTTAAAGATATGAAAATTCTTCAATTGAATAAATTCACTTAATGACATAAAAATTTTATTTTCTATTGTTTAAATTACGAAGTTTAAACTTTTATGCAGTTTAGAGATTCCATTTTTTATATTCAGAACAATTTTTGACACACTACCACTTTTAAACAGAAAAAAAGTCACTCTTCTGCGTCAAATCTGTACGATTTATCAAGATTTCAATTTCATTATTTTAAACCAATCAAGGACCGCCTCGAGGAAGTCACGTGCGTTGGTTGGTGGGTCATCCTTGAGGCGGAAATTTAAATGTTTTGACATATTGATATTCAAAGCTTCATGACTTGACTTGTTCAGTTTTCGTAGCAGAATTATGGAACTTTTGCCTTCAAAAACCTAAGTGTGTGAAGAATATTTTAATAGCTATTGCAAATAAGACTCGTGGACTGTTTAAAAAGAAGACTACGTAATTTTTTCAGCAATGCATTTATTGGCTCATCCAAAACATAAAATTCAATTTTTTTATGTCATTTTGAACGTTTTACCAAATGGAAGCTTATGTCTATCTCTAACAGTTTAGAAATTAGCTATTGCGACATGATTAGAGTGCATGAAATTAATATTCATTCTGTAAATAATTATCTTCCTATTCAGAAATACCATTAGGCATAACTATTCTTCATATTATGACGAAAATTGGAATGCGTCTTAATAAATGTACAGTGAATCTGCTACGAATATTGTTGTTGGACCAGTGTTTCCCTCACTCCCCACAAGAGAGTTATTTGATAGTTAAAGAGCAAAATTAGAAAAAGGACTCGTTCAAGGTTTAAGAGCAACCGTCTACTGTGATTTAACTAGTTATAATTGCTAGTTTACTAGATTTAATATATTAGGAACGGTGTCATGGCTTCGTGAGGATACTGAAATCTAATTTCCTAATTCAAAAAAATGTACAACCGTTTTCATCTTCATATTTAGTAGTATAGCTGAATATGGATTTAGTGCCATAACCCTTTGAGAGGCGGTGGGACGATGTCACTCCCACCTTCTCTAAGATTTCTTTCCATAAACTTGTATGCGGTATTTGATTACAAAAACTGTTTTACTGGATATTTCAAGTACTCTTACTAATTAAAAAAATTACAATACCATTGAAAAATAATTTTTAAAATTACGCCCCTGATTGTCAATGAATTTCTTTTAATTTCTAGAGCAAAAAAATGAATTCCGAAACAAATGTTAGTCTCAAAGAAAATATTCATAAAAATATTCGTCTCTAAAAAGAACAAGTAGAGAGAATATTCAAGTCTTTCCGCGTTTTTCCAAGACTGAATGTCCGAGAACTGCACCTCAGAAGAAAATAGTTCCGTTGATCTGCTCCCACCTGCTCCTTCCTTGCTTGTTTACGTTCTTTGCTACTTTTGAGAAAATGCCGAATTTCCTAAGGCATAGTCTATTGTGATAGCTGTGTTAATAACAATACTCAAAGGAAAGCTGTTTGAACTTGTCAGCTTCCAGCAACGCTTTTCTTTGCGCGATAATTTACAATCGGCGGGCTTCTTACAGCAGTGGTTGTCATAACAGTTTGTGTCCAGTCGCAGGCATTAGTGTCTCATTTCTTTGGCTGAGTGATTAATCTCATGTAGTGATAACAAATTTCTGTTGCTTCCCATACAATCAACCGGAGAAGGGGGTAACATTTTACTTATAGAATCTGGGTGGGCTGCTTTCTTCTGAAGCTTTTAAAAAGAGCTAAATCCATAAAAATACTATTGAAGAGCATCTACATTTGTGTCAGAATGTGGGAAAAGATTTCCAGTTCAATCACAGTATATATTTTCTGCAGCTCCTAGAAGAAAATGTGCTAAATAAGCAAAATTATGCTCCAAGTGAACTGATAGAAAACGATCGACGGCGTGAGTCACAGAAGGGAGTCGGGGAATGCTCTAGTCCCTTCAGGCGCGGTGGGAAATATGTCGTCTCGCGTTCTCGTGAAAAAACTAAGGACATAAAAATATTTTCACTTGGAAAATATATTATTTTCAGGTGATAGAACTTCAACCACATATCTTTTTCAAAGTAAAAAATTCTTTTTAACGTAATGGCCTTCAAAGGGATAAACGGTTTGCAACTAAAGAAAGAAAGTAGCTGGATATAACACACTGGGGAGACTTGAGACTGAAGCTAACTAAATTGGAACCTAATATAAAATAACTTTGCAGGAAGCATCATGCGTAAGGATCTCACTAAATTTAAATATTAAATATTTACTAATATTTGAAATAATATTCAAAAATATTTCATGAAAATTATTTCGTACTTCAATTTCTGCTGTCTATTATATGTTTTGAAATTTCACGTTCTGTCTTTCTCAAAAAAATCCTCGCGATTTCTTCCTAAAACCAAGCATTTAAGTTTTCTCAATTAATAATTCAATTTTTGAGTTATAAAATTAATGAACATTGTTTTATTGGGGGCAAAAGAATTTTCGAAAATCTTCGATAGGGCATGGCACAAACATTATTGGGAAACAATGTGTTATATGTTTCTTTATGCTGTTACACTTGCACGCATGCAACTTTTAGTAAATACATGATATATCTGCTTATGTGATTGTGAAGAGTGCAGTTGAAAAGTCGCAATATAGTTGTTTTCATTCTCATGACCTTCCCACGGTTGCGCAGCTTGATCAAAATGCAAGCGGTGTGGTGCATGATGTTGTTCTATTGAGGTACGTATCATCTGATAGGTAGGCAGAGATGGGCTGGCAGTAAGGTCACGGCTTCGGGACCTGGAGTGTTCCAGGTTCGAAACTCGGTAAAAAGTCTCCCTGTGGTTTCGTTCGGAAATTTGGAGAGGCATGGCTGCTAAAGTGTTGTGTTCGTCATTTGATCACAGTTCAAAATTTTGATATCAGGTTCAAAAAAGCTTCTTTAACCCTCCTACGGGTATGCATGCGCGAATTTTACGTCGAATGAGGTTTCCCATACCCTGATCTCAAATTCGGTGTCAAAACTGTTTGAAGGTCGTTGATATTTTTCCATGCAACCCTTCTCTTCCCGATTCAATGTTTTTCCGAGTTTCAATGTGATTTCATACTGTTTTATGCTTCTGTAGCAAAGTTTACGCCGCGCTCTCGCCCGTGTATTTTGATCATTTCTTTCACGTCTTAACGTTTCAGTTTGGTAATTATATATCCAGTTCGCATAAAGCTATTTAATATTTCATTTTACATTGCCAAAAGTATTTAATATGTAATAATCCTGTTTATTATCTACCAAGCGGAAATTTTCTTGGGAAAACTTTGCCCTCAATCTTATGAAAAGCAACTTACTATTCGAGCTCAAACAATACGATCATTTCCATATAATATTATAATGTCATTAAATCTAAATTATACATCAAAACGTGAAATAGCAAGTGAATAACCACCAGCATTGAGAAGTGCTTGTGGTTTGTGTTTCAAAGAAAGTTAACGAACATCAAAATCCATGAGCAGGCGCAACATATATATTTTGTAAACATCACACTCTAACGAAAGCACAATGTTTAGAATGCAAGGTAAACGATTAGAAGCTAAGAAGAAAGTCTTTGTTGTACAATCTTTAGCTTTTATTATAGTCTTTTTTATTATATATTGCTTAATACATTTTTTTAAAAATAATATTATTAAATCTCAATACATTCTTTGATTTCAGTAAAATTTTAGATATTGCAAATAATATTAATTTTCACTCTCGATGAATAGATTTGCTTTTCTGACATGTCTCTTTTTACTATAAAGAAGTAACTTTCAATTGCCATAGTAAAAAGGAAGGAAATTATTGTGTCGTAAAATTTAGGACGCGCCTACTCTTGCAAAAATTATAGTGCACCCGCTAAAAGTTTAAAAACTTGACGTAAATATAAATTAACTTAACCTGACATAAATATGAATACGTATAATAACGGACATCTTGATTCTAATTCCTCTATAAAATACTTATTATATTGTATTATACATATTGCGTTGTACATAGAGTATAGCTACACTAGCTCAATCATTTTGTACAGGAAAAAACGTCGTAACTGATTCGCATATCTCACCTTTTGTCGGTAAATTGCTGATATAATAAAGAAACACTGGTGGTGATCGAGCATTCACACAACTTATATGCAGACATTCACGGCGTCTAACGACAAATTACGTAACGAATAAAATATTTTCCCCTTGAATTTATTATCATTATTTTGAGATTTTAACTTGTAAATGAAGGTTGGCGTACCGCAAGTTTGCACCCAGCGCACAATCGTTGCATCTACGACACTGTTTTTCCTCATATATACACCATCTTACAAATCTATATTGCAATCTAAACTCAATTAATGTACAATAATGAATATTTGTATTATGTTCAAATTTTACACTCAATATTTACAAAACAAATATATCCACTTATTATGACAGTTACATGAAAAAATTCCTAGAACGAAATTGTTGAAAAATGTACCACAGAGCGAAGGTAGTTTTAGATTTCGCTAAGTTGTTGAAAAATCATACTTTAACCCTCTGAGTGTTTCACACGTATTTCTACGTTGACCTTGGACAACCCCAAAATCGTTAAACACGCATTTCAACGTGTGGTCGAAAACACCCCGAAATCGGTTTGCACTGAATTTTACGTTCATTGTGAACTGTCTCTAAAGTGTAACACACGTACTTTTCCTAATTTCTTACCCCCCCTTTCTTGGTTTGACATCTTGATTGATTATCCGGGGAGAGCACAGGTCAACACAATGAAGACTGATAAGGATGTACTTACTGCAAATTGGAGAGGGCACAGGATCCGAAACCCCACTCTCCCCTGTGGTGTGGGGAATTTTAATGCTATTTGCATTGAGGTTATATTTCCGGAAGAATTGCAGTGTCGGATTTTTTTTTTGTTTAATGTCAGCCTGGTTTGATGCTATATTATGTTTCAAGTACTATTCTTTTAATACAATTTATGTGATATAAGATTTTTTTTCAATGCCTCAATGCTTTAAAGATCCATATCGAATGGTTACGTAAAATAGATATTGTGGTTTAAGTAAAATAGATTTTGTTCCAATACCGCATTCAAGCATAAAAAAATTGAAAGCCTAGGGGAAGCTAAGAAAATCTGCTATTTATATATAGTTGAACAGTGTTCTTGAATCAACACATTTCACCCACGTTCAACTAGTTTTATGATATTAATGTAAACTTCTTTCATATTAATAATCTCCATCTACTCATTTTTCATTTATAAAAATAGAGTAAAATTAAATTTTTGTCAAAAAATAGAGCAAGTTTTAAGGTATATGAAAATGATGCATTATTTTTATTGTTTTATCTTTCAGATCAAATCGAAAATTTCAGTTTTACAATTATTTCATTATATATGTATTTGATTTTTATTAAAAAAATTAATTTTCAGGTTTAAGTGTAATTTTTTTAGACTAGGACAGATTTTAACTTCATTATTACAACATTTAGAAAAATATGTTTTAAATTCATAAAAATTACAATGAAAAAATTCATTCCGAAAGATAATTATCATTTTATTAAATAATTATTAGCCGGAAATTTATTTTTAGGTCACTCTGAACTGAAAAAATAACGTACATGGAAATAAAAATTAAAGAAAGTGGAAAAAAAATTTTATTTTTTACATTGTAAAATATTTTCTTTTTGTTAAAGGCAGGGGAAAATATAGTTTAGATGAAAACGTTATCGACTAAATTTAATGTTTGGGTGTGTGATCTTATCAGACTTTTAATAATCTTATTATGAGACTGATAATATCTGCAGCTTAACTCTCTTACGTTTATTTGAATAATCAATGAAGATGTTTATTTCTTGCTTAAAATAAAAGAAGACAAAAATATTTCTCAGAAAATATTATACGAATACTGTATTTGCGCATTAGTTCCTTGAAGCACAATTTTTTTCCTGATGTGTTATTAAGCATTCTTCTATAAATGATTAAAACTATATAGCTAAATTGAATTGCTTTCGGTAAATGCATGCCAACTGCAAGTTAAATTTTCATTCATGCTCTGAGAAAAGAAATCCACTAATATATATGTTAGAAACCATTGATACATCCAGATCCACTAATAACAACTTTGAAGACTGATCTTTCAGTAATAATAGCAGTCTCTGGCTTTGGATTATTTCAAAATATTACCGTCACCTGCCAGATCATGTGTTTTATTACATTATCTTATGCGTGCATGCTGTAATTTGTAAGGTGTAATTTTTTTTATAAAATTATGATTTATCTGCTCCATTTTCTTCATAATAAATAATATTTCAACTGTAAATAAAATATTTATTTTCAATATGTTTTGACATTTTTTTTATTTTATTTAACTTATTTGAAGAGTAAAGGGTCAGTTTTAAGCTTGTTAAATTTGCTTTATATTTTCGAAAAGAACGGTACGATACGAAACGGCCCCCAAACTTTTTTGTATTCCTCACCGAGAACGGCCAAAACATCTATGAAGTGTCACTATTTTGTCGTCAATTAACAATTTTTACCAATGATACCATTTTAATAACTTTTACTGATCTTAAAGAGCACGGGAATTTTGTCAGAAGTATTTCTTCAGTGAATCAATCATGCTATACCCACTGGCGGATTTTGTCAGTATGGGGACACAGGCGCAAAATTGCTGTGAGGCCCCTCCCCCTACCCAATGTCGAAAATTCATCTTCGGCTTAGTATTACGATGTAGATCGAATAGGTTTTGAGGCCCCCTAGATGCACGAGGCGAGCGCCTCTAACACCTGTGCGAAAAATCGCCACTGTATATACCAGTCCTCTGCTACGACCTTTCTCAAACTGATTCTCTATCTGTTTATGTCACATGTTTTTCGCGTACAGATAGACATAACCATCTGTTAAAAGCACTGTATCGGGGAACATCGTTGTATACCGCTGATACTAATCCTATTGAGAGTCTGATATTATCTGCAGCTCAACTGTGTAGAGATTATTTCAATTATCATTGAAAATTTGTATTTCTTCCTAGAACCCAAAACTATTTCTAAGAAAATATTATTTCTTACTTCAGAGACTGCATTTATGCATTGGTTCCTTGAACCATTACAGTTTTGCTGATTTGCTATTAAGCATTATTCAATATGTGATCAAATCTAAATGCTTAAATTCCAGTGCTTTTGGTAAATCTTATACCAATTCTGAGGTGAATTTTAATAAATGCTATGAGACAAGAATCCACTATTATGTGTTACAAACCTTTGATATATCCGATATTAACAAGCTTAAGGACAGTTCTTCCAAAAATAATAGCAGTCTCAGGCATTGAATAATTTCCAAATTCCACCATCACATACTATATAATGTGTTTTATAGCAATATCTTGGATGTGTGTGCGTGTGCTGTAATTTGTAAAGTATAATTTTTTTATATAATTCAGATTTATCTACACGTTTTTATTTTCATTCTGAACTTGAATGGATAATTATAAAACTGCAAACAAGATATTTATTTTCCAAGTAGTATGGTATACATGAATGAGA
The DNA here is from genome assembly GCA_013235015.1 of Araneus ventricosus. Classification (NCBI taxonomy): domain Eukaryota; kingdom Metazoa; phylum Arthropoda; class Arachnida; order Araneae; family Araneidae; genus Araneus; species Araneus ventricosus. Next base: position 15,426 of record BGPR01010590.1, read on the forward strand.
TATATAATTTAATTTTTAAAATTTTGTATAAAGAATAAAGTGTCATTTTTATGCTTATAAAATTCCCTTTATATTTAGTACGAAAAGACCCAAAACTGTTTTTGAATAGCACAAAAGGGAACCTGACTAATTTCGAATATGTGGTAGATTTTCCTCCCTATTCTTTCGATTTTACCAAGTTTGTAAAAAACTATCTGTAGAAAATAATTCAACAATTTTGTACTTCGTACCAAGGCCCATTTTCGTAAAATTGATTGAAAAAATGTTGATTGCTTTTACCTTCTCGTATACGTAGTATACAAAGAGAAAGTACTGTAATCATTGATTGTAAATTCGAATTTTGATATATCTCCTCGTTTTACACTTCGTGTTTCTGAATACGGTAACTCCTAAACGCAACCCTAATTGTAGATAAGGGTCCAATTTTCGTTTAAATAGGCTCAAAAAACTCTAATGCCCTGTCTAAACTCTAATATACCTTTCTTTTCGATAAAAAAGTTATAAATAAAGAATTAAATTTAATTTTGAAAATTTGGCCACGGGATGCTCTATGACCGGTACTATAGTATAAAAGTTTCAAATTTTGTTAATCTAGGTGAATTAATTTTCTGTTTATTATAATAAAAGATAATATCTTGCGTGCTAAATAACGGTATATGTATACGTTATTTCTTCTAACATTTAGTCTAAACGTAAACTTTATTTTGAGAATTATTAACTCGTGCTCTTAACAAGCATATAGTACAAGTTTCAGTAAAAAAGGTTTGTAGTATTAGTTAATTTAAAACATTATTCAGGGGATAAGAAGGTTATTTCTAATCCTTCATATGTATTAATTATTACAGGCGGTTTTATAGAATACAGATTATTATGCGACTATCCATATAATAAGTATTTATGTCCATACAAAACGGATTAATCCAGTTAAACACTGTTTATATTTGTGATCGTTTCTCAATTTTCTACCTTTTACGGAGTACTAAATCAAGAAGCAATATGAAAACTTTTATTGCGACATCAAAAATTAATAAAAAATAATTATATATATATATATAATTATTTTTTACTAATTTTTGATGTCTTTTTTAATTATATTTAATTAATTTTTAATATATGTATATCAAAATTTGAATATATGAATATTTGATTAATTTTTGAATATATATATATATATATATATAATGGCATTGTTTTTAATCCTTAAAATTTAGTAAATTAATTTTAAATTCATAGAATAATATGCTGACGAGTAAATAAAGTGAAGTCATGGATATAAAAAAATACTAATATAAAATACAGCCAGCAGCTAAAATACAAATATTAATAAACGGCAAAAAATTTGAATCACAAAGATCTTAAAAATCATCAACTTTTATGCAGCTTCAATAATGTTCACTTTATTAGATATTCAAAACATGAAAAATAGGTATACGCGCCTAACCGGTGTGTATTTTTGTCATTTGGTGTTGTTGACACGAGCAATGTGCAGAATATAGATCCCAACTGCCCATCTTGAAGACCTGAAGTGTTAATTTATCACACAACAGGTGGGCTCTCCGAAGGCAGTAAGGGCTAGTTTGAATAGGATCCTAGCTGAATAGAACGGATTCTTGTGGTTAGTCCCTTCGAGGGGTTGCTGATTACCCATGGATCAGAGGGGGGAAGAGACTGAATCCGCTGCGCTTTTGGAACATGTTCTGTTCGGAGGAGGGCGCACTTTTAAAACAGATAAGGGGTCTTCGAACAATCGCTTTTCGAATCGCTTTACAAGGGAGACCGAACCACTCAGAGGGTTAAAGGAAGGAAAGCGTTATTTGAAGGTACTGTACCTGCGGTAAAACGTTACTTGCAGGTACTGTACCTGCGGATAAAACGGTATTTGCAGCTAATGTACTTACGTATAAAACATTATTTCCAGGTATAGTAACTACAAATGATACGTTATTTGTATATACTGCAGCTATTCATAAAGAATTATTTACAGGTATTTTCAATTTTCTTAGTATGGAAGCTTGTGAATTTTAAACGAGAGTACAATATTTTAATATTTTTAAGGTATAATTATCAGTTAATCTACAAATTCAATTACACTTATTCCATACTGGTGGCGCTACCTGTTAGTGAATTTGTGAAAAAATCGGTACATTTTTTTCTATTATATAGCCTTTAATATAAAGAGCATTTTATTTGCAATAAATGAATTATAAATTAATGACTAAAATGCAGAAAAAAAATAAAATTAAAAAAATTATTTTTAGTACACTAATAACACTGTATTTTTAAAACAGCTATTAATCTCTTAATTTAGAACATTTGCAATTATTAGAAGGAAATTACAATAAAAGTTTTTTTTAAATATGTCTGATTATAAATTGGGTTTCCAATAAGGAGAAAATTAAAGAAAATATTAAATCTCATAGCCACATAAAACTCTAAAAAAATTACCCGAAAAGCAAACCCCTGCAGAAATTACAAATCTTTGTGCGACAATTTGTTTGCCTGGATTCGAACCCGCGTTCTGCTAAAATTGATGTTTACGACAACTGCACTTCTGTTTGTGTCATACGGGAATAGTTACTTTCATAAAGCTTTAAATGGTAGTTAATTCAGTCCTCTTTTCAAAGAAAATTTACATATTTAAAAAACAAGTTTTTACAAGTTTTAAAAAAATTACATTGTCGTTAAAGAAGATTTACACTATTGAATTTGAATCCCCGTTAATTGCAAGGAGTTTTGAAAATTCTTTGACAATGCATAAAACATGTTTTTAGTATATACAGCTATTCATAACTAGAAATTTTATTTTTTATTAAATGCAAAAATATTTTGTTCACCGAAAATTATATCAGAATCATGGGAAACCAGATAACAGAAACCAAAAGGATCTCGGGTGCTTCGGTTGAAATATTAAAAATTCTCGCAAAATAACATTAAATTTCATTATCTCTAATATAAAAAGAACAATCTTGTAGAGAATAGGAAAATAAACTCCCCTAAAACTATCTACAGAATGATTTTGAATTTAATAGTACCCGCAAATAACGTTCTATCCGTAGGTACAGTACCTGCAAATAACATTTTATTCGTAGGTACATTACCTGCAAATAACGTTTTATCCGCCATGTGTAGTGCCAGCGAATAATCACTTCCTTAAAGAAAAGAGAAAAACAACATGAGATATAACTGAAGAGGAACAAGAAACTATCAACATAGAACTGTGATCATCTCTCTCTTTCTTTCAATGCGAAATATTTAGAAAAATCTCTGAGATCAATTTGTATTAAAAAACATTGCTTGTATTAGAAACTACAATTAAATATTTGTTTTTTTATCTATATTAGCAAAATTATAACTAAATGTTTGCTTTTATCAGTGATAACAAAATTGAACATTTCGATATAACCAAAATGATTCAACTGATTTAATGATGACAAACTCGCCATTGACACGTCAATACACTGAAACCATTCAAACGGCCAACATCTTTATTCTCATGTTGTATCGGACACTAATAGTAAACCCATCTTAGAACCTCCAGCTTCGCGCATCGTAAAACTGAAGTTTAGATAAATAATACATATCTAATTACACTAGTCTGTTTTTGATTTACCAGCCAAGATATAACTATCTAAGCTTTATATTAAAGAAACAACATTGGATCAGTGCTGAGTTTTGGGAAATTGAAAAATTAAAATTTTATATAGAAACTCTGTAATACTAAGAAGTGGTAAACCTCCGTTTACCAATTTTCGAATCTTAGTTCGTAACTATAAAAAAGTGGTATTTCAATTTGTCATTTCCTCTTCTATTTCCTCCTACTATTAATCTATTTCCGCTGTTGCTGTACTTTTCCTACACCTTCATGATGTTCTGATGGACTCGCTGGGAGAATAGGAGAGTAAAAGTTTCAGCAATGAAACGCTGATAAATAGATGCGTGAAAAAACAGATTTGATGATAAAATTCCATTAATAACTCGTGGAAACATTGTCGGAGCAAGAGAAAAGCAGCGAGAGTATAACTAGGTATTTTCATATTTAATGATACTCTTATAGAAATTCTTTTAAAAGTAAAACATTTTAAAATCTTTGATGACAGTATTAGTATATTAGTACACAGTATGGAAACGATAATTAAATCTTAAAACTAAACATTTATCATAATTTTCGAAACACTATACTTTTATTGTTTTTTAATACAAATTATACATTTGTTAACTTATATGAATTTTATACATTTATGCAGGAATTTATTTGCAAATTGCAGGGATTAAGAGAAAGTAACCCAATGCTTTCTAGAAAAAGGTTTCCAATCAATAGGGAGACCGCAATGGCCTCATCGTAAGGCTCCAGGTCCGAAATACCCTCTCGCTGGTCTGGTGCGGACGCTTGGAGAGGGGATGCCAGCTCAGATGTCGTCCTCGTCATCTGAAAGAGGCTAAAAATTACGAGATCCCTCCCAAAATAGTCCTCGTGTTGCTTTAAACGGGACGTAATTATAACCTCACTAAAATCCAATTAATAGGAACTGAGAAATAATGATTGAGATTGAAGCTTTGCGAACTTTAGAAAGTTGGAAAACAGCGTATAACAGAAGTTTTGCATTGTATAAACAATGTAATTTATGATTACGATGGTTGCGAATGAATCGAGATTGTGATGAAACGACGTAAACGACTAATAAGAAAAGCAGCAATGATGAAAGATGAATGATTCTTTGTGTCTGTCTACTTGGTACTTTTGATTATATACTACAGTGATGGTGAACCTTGATTAGAAGTAGGTCAAATGCTGTTTTTTATATTTTTAAAACTATCCCGTGGTTCACTAAGTCATTGACGAAACTAGGAAAGGGTGTAATGAAAAGGTTACCATTAATTTGGAAACACAGAACATTTGTTAATAGAAAAACTTGACACCTAACCCCGTTTTTATTTCGTTCTCACATACAAATAATTTAAAGATGCCAGTTCTCTCAGAATTGCGAGCTGGTACATCATCGTATGACGAGGCAATTAATATGCTCGCGTAAGTTTTTGACCGACTATCATGAGTCATACATAAGTGCAGTAAGTAATACGATAGAAAATCAGTTAACCAAAGTCCATTTGAAAATATTTTTTAGAAATTCGATATTAGATATTTATACTTTATTTTTTTAGGTTTTTCGATTGTCAGTTCTCTCTTTTATGACATTAAAATCATCGAAAGGGTAATTTAAAAAGCCTTCTTGTGTCTGCGGTTGACCCGCAGGTCATAGGTTCTAGGTAAGGTGTCTAGGTAAGAAAAGTGACCATGCGCTTCAAGTGAGACACGTTACAGCGCCAAATGGAGGAAAACATCGGATCTAGCGTTCCTATCTCGAAAACGGTACAAGATACGGAAAAAAGTTATGGGGTTTCAAAATATTTGACCTTTTTATATATCTGATTTTTACTGCTTTTTCTGTGTTTATTTGTTTGTTTCTTTTTCAATACTTATCTATTTTTATATATTTTTACTGTTCCTTGTTTGCCCGAGCAGTAATTCAAGCTATTTTCTCCCCACCGAGGTGGATCGAACCATGTTTACACTCCCAGCTCTCTTGTATTTAAAATAAGTGCCCCTGTTCGGGCAATGCCTGTATCATTTTTTTTTATTGTACCCAATAAATCCCGTCCTCCACATGCTGGTGGAGGTCTCCCCACTGGTCCTCTACCGGCCTTGCACCCTTTTTGGGTGGGCCGGCCAGTGTGGGTATTTTTGCGCCACACCAACGGGAGGGCGTTTGGCCACTACGTATGATTTAGCATGCAGCAGGCCCCATACACGGCGGATCTTCAGTGGAATCGGGTTTCGAGCCTGGAGCGCTCCGGCCCCAAAGCCGAGACCTTACCACTAGGCCACCGCGGCCTTCGTGTACAATTCCAACGTCTTGTAAAACAGCGCTGGCAAATGAAGCAGCTTCTCCATCTGAAATTCCGTATCGATAACATTGCCTTGCTAAGGTAGGGAAATCTAAACGATTTTGTGATTGATATTGCATGGTAATTACATCCGCAGCTGTATACGAGGACGAAGATATAGTGTTGAGCTGAAGTATCTCCATTGATTGAGCAAGAGCAGCATCAGTTTTAACCATTTTACATTTTTCCTTCTGTCTTCGATCTGTTTTCGTTTACCCTTTTCTCCTTTTTTTAGCCGCAATTACGTCCACTCCTCCAATAACCAATTTACTTTCTAATCTTTGATCTTTCATAAACATTCGACAGCAAGTGGAATTTTCATGTCTTTTTAGCATTTACATGCATCGAAATTTGCACACTTACAAAATGTGATATCGAACAAACACGATATTTTTTCATTACGATAATTTTCCAATTTTTGTTGGTATTTTTTATCATTCCTTCGCCCTATCCTCTACGTTTCTCCATGTAAAATCATTTCTTTAACACATTTTTTATTTTTAATTCAAAATTTGCATAAAAATCGTTTTTTGCAAATATTTAAGAGTCTTGGGGCGGCGGAAGATATTAAACAAAGTTGGAAAATTTTTGCATGTATGCTAGTGCACTTAAAAGACAACTTTTGCACCCTATGCCGATTATTTTATCCACAATTTGATTTTTCGATCCACCCTAACAGACATGCACCAATATTCTAGTGATTCGGTTTAAACTTATTTTCTTCTAGATTTACTGCTGTGTTTAACATACAGTTTACCAGCTCAGAAGAAAGTTTTAAATAAATAATGATTTATACTTTCCTAGAAAGAATTTATACGGAGCAATTTATTATTTAAAATCCATAAATATGCTTAATAAGTTCATACCAATAATATTATGTTGTTCTTAAGCATACAAAATTTGTACATATTAAACCTATGATTTGTCATAAAACTGTAAATGAAAGAATTTTTTTAATTATTTTATAGGTCATCGGCACACAAAAAACTATATTAAACACTTATTATTTTTATGACGATTTTTCATTCCAGGTTTAAGTAATAAATACTAGTTTAGTTTAGTTACATTAACGTACCATTACGAAGCAAAATAAAGGTTATTTCGGGATGGACCTCATAATATTGAACCGTGGTCAGATGACGAAGACGACCCTTGGCTGGTACGCTCTATACAAATTTCCGCACCACACCAGCAGGAGGACACTTGGCCAAGTACACATGATTTAACATGCAACGCTAAGGAATAAGTAAACTGAAATTCTAATCACATGCACATATTGTATAATATCCCCGTTGTAGGTGTAAAGCAATAAGCGGATCAGAAATTGGAGTTTCCACTTTTGAGAACTGTTTTACTTTATCGAATATTGAGTCTGGGTTCGATTTTTCAGTGCATAAATTAACATCTGCCATTTCTTGAAATAAACATTTCCTTTTAATCTTAAGGTGATTTTAAAACAAATCGATGTAGATATAATGAGCAATGGAAGGAAAGTAAGCAAGGTTTCTGTTTTTAAATATGTACATAACGTTTACGAGAATAGTTACTAATTAGATTATTAGACAATTAATTGTCTGTTGCAAGAAAAAAATATATTTGAACCAATGATTCTGCATACATTCTTCTCATAATAAATCATTTTAATATTCAGGGTACAAAAAGACACACCATGTTCCAATTTTCTAAATTTTGCAGGAAATGAAAAACAAAGGCTCCAGTGTCTTTGACACGTAGATAACAGAGTTAAATATATTTATTTTAATTAAGTATTTAGGAAATAGAGCATATCATGATTTGAAAAGCATTTATTTAAAAATAGGTGTAGTATGTTTACAGGGTGTTAACTAAAGTCATTCTACCCCACATTAACTTGAGAACGGCGACAACTATTGCCACAAACTTGGTGTCTAGGTAAGAAAATTGACCATGCGCTTCAAGGTGGGACAGGTTACAGCGCCAACTAGAGGCAAACAATGGATCTAGCGTTCCTATCTCGAAAACGGTACAAGATACGGGGAAAAAGTCAATTACAAAATAGTAGAGAATCTTCGATTTAGTACGAAGCGACATCTTAAGCACAATAATGTTAAGGACAAAAACGCGTAGAACACACATTTGTTTGGTCACGATTGTCAACACTCTTACGCCACGAAAGCGTTAGGAAGAAAACAAAACAATTAATTATCAGCAGATACTTTTATTTTCCGGTGTTCGAAATGCTCTCTGTCAGCGGGTCGACATTTATTGTTCAAAAGATTATCTTTTCTCCTGTTGTCTCGAGTTCTTACGTCTCAAGTTTGGAAAATAGCAATCAAACAAATGCGCGTTTTACACGTTTTGTTCTTAGTATTATTGCACTCAATGTGTCTTTACGTACTAAATCGAAGACTCTATACTAGACTTTTTTCCTGTATCTTGTACCGTTTCCGAAATAGGACAGCGAACTCAGTTCTTTGCCCTCAGGCGGCGCTGCGAATGATCTACCCGTTTAGCTCAAGGTCACTTTACTATGTCTAGAAACCAAGTTTGTGGCAATAGTTTTCGACGTTCACACGTACTGAAGAGTAGAAGGACTTTAGGGGACATCTTGTATATCTCTAACAATGAAAATCGAGAATGTTTGTGCTTCTGCATGTGTGTGTTTGCTCTCTGCATGTAATACCGCCGGACTTAAAGGAAAGAAATCTGGTACAAAAGTATATAATAAAATAATAATATATATAAAATATAATATATATAAAATAATAATAATATATATAAAAGTATGTAGTAATATAATAAAGGGTAGAATATTATCTACCCTTAGAACTATATCTTTGGAAATTTAAAATAGAATTGTAACTAATTAACCATTAAAGTTAATCGTGCGACTTTCTTTGATAACTTCGGAAAATATTACACAAAATTTTTTATGCAACATATTTTGCACCGTCTAAAATGTTTTTGAAAAATTATCTTACCTGTGATACCAATTTAATTACAGTATAAGTTATTTCTCTAATTTTAACATTGTCTTCTTCAATATTTCAAATGCATAATTCTGATGTAATTTATCGTTCTGCCCGTTTCCAAATAGATATTATAAATTTGCATCCATTGAGATAACAGATGGTGCTGAAACCTAAAAACCAGAGAAAAAAATGGAACAACTAATTTTCTCTGCAATTGACACTAATCAACAACAATTTTAATTTACCAGCCAGGACGTTAAAGTCCTAACTTTAAATTAAAGAAAAACCAGACCACTCAAAAATTTGATATTGTTCTTGTTCACAACAAAATTTATATAACATTTTTTTAAATTAAAATATTGGTAGAACTTTATAAATGTTTAGTTTTCTCTGTGTATTTTACAATTTAACTTTTCTCTTGAAATTATGTACAGATATAAACGATTTTAAGGCAAATTTGTTCAAACATTTCTTACTCAATTTTTTTTAACGAAAATTGCCAGTGCTATAATCTTAATTTTAAATTAATGTTAAAAATTTTCTTTCCTTTGATATTTATTGGGGCTTCTCTTAACTAAGTGTTTTTTAAGTTTCTCACACATCTACGATTTTTGATTTGAAATCTAGATTTCGGAAGAAACAAATTCTATTACGCTAGTAACAGCGTGCTTTGTAAAAACTTCTTTATATTTTATTTTTAACTGTATTTTTATTAATTCATTTTAATTTAAAAATTAATTTTTGTAATGCATTATTACACGGATTTTAGAAATAAATTTAAATCAAATTCTCCACGGCATGTCGCCTCTCGTATTATATTTCGTATTGTAGTTTTGACAATTTTAATATTTCGAATTGTCATCGGAAACACACAATCAGGAATAGAATTTCAAAATTCTAACACATAAGGGAATGGATATTCCATTACAAAATGAACAAATGACAAGGAATAAATCAGATAAATAAAAGAATGTATTAACAGGAAAAGAAAATCGTTTCTGGCTCGTTAATTGGACAGAAGATAACGGGAACGACATTTAACTCGTGATAAAATAAGAGTTGATTGTTTGAAAATCGAGGATATCTAAGATTGCTTACGTGTCCACTGACACACACAACATTGTCTCGGAAACATCTTATCGTAACTTTTTTATACATTCTATGTTTTCAAAGGCTGGGTGCTATAGATAAATTGATCGATGAAAACGCTCTAATGGGAAACATTTGATCCTAGAGCTACCACCTTAGGCACGTAATTATTTCTTGCGTAGTAGATTCTTACTAAAGGAGTGGTTTCCAAAATTTTTAAATCGAATCCTAATTAACCCTCCAGCCGTTAGCTTTTCAGATTGTTACGTTTAACAATCAATCAATGGTTTGGGACAAAAGGGTTTCAACCCCTCTTTCGTGGTCATTTGCGCGCCGTAGGGGGGCTATTAGACCTGTTAACGGGAGTCAGTGAGGGATGACTTCTGACCTCGATTCTTTGTGACAGGATCCTTTGTCAGAAGACCCTTCTTTGAGTATTCTCAGAAAAGTAGTTGGGAATGTCTTGCAGTTTCAATTGCAACATGTTAGAATGGGAATCGGTGAAGGATTTTAGATTTTTTTTTCTGAAATTTCCTCAAAAACCTTACAAGAAAAAAATTTTAAATTTTTTTTATATGAATCTTTTGTTACTAATTAGATATGTACGTTTAAATGTTTTCTCCTCACTAAATATTTTAAAAAATATTTTTATCACGTCAGACTATGAAGTTATTGATCGAGTTTAATTCTTGAAACAAAAAGAAGTATATATTGTTAATTCAGCGCATTTCAAATGTATTTTAGTACTTAAAATCGTGTGTTTAAAACAATAATCAAAATTAGTAATATCATGTTATAATTTTGTTTCTTCAACATTTAGAAAAACAATTTTGTAAATACGGAATCTCGTATTATATTTCAGATTTCGAGATAACGATCTACGGTGTTTATTTGCATGTGATTACGATTTCATATCTTGTTGAATTTTCATAACTTAGTATTTGTAACCAAGGGTGGATCTACGAATTCTTTAAATGGGAGCTACTGTCGGAAAAATATCTTAGAAATTAAGAATAACTTAATTAAAATAATTATTGAGATGCTTAATGTGCAAATGTGTGTTTAAAACTATAATCACAATTAGTAACACTACGTTATAATTTTGTTTCTTCCACATTTAGAGAAACAATTTTTTAAATAAAGCATCTCACACGATTCGGATTTGGAGATAACGATTTACGGAGTTTATCTGCAAGATTACGTTTTTTTTGTTAAATTTTCTTTAATTAGTATTTGTAACCAAGACGGCTCTAGGAATCTACTGGGGGGGGGCGCCACGACTGTGGGAAAAAAATTTCCTCCTTTCGAAAACTTAAAATGATAGACTCCTTTAGGTTATGCACATCGTTTATAATTTTTATACGGGATAAAGTGACTTGCTGCGTTGTCATTCAATTAATTTTAACTGTCCTTTTGTTCGTATTCATAAACCCAAGGAAGAAACATATTTTATTTCACAATTCCGGAAAAAAGCCCAAGTAAGAATCTTATGTAATGCCTAATAAACCTAAAATTTCCAATTAAAAGAAATTATTACGTTAAGAAAATATGCGATTTTATATAATCAATGTTAATCTTTTCAGAATGAAACAGTTCAACAAATTGATTACACAGATTTTGTCCATTATCGTTTTTAAATACACTAATAAATGAAATCAAATAAAAAGTTTTTATTAAAAGGTAGTAACGTACTCATATGTTAAGCAAATCTTGTATAAATGTATAGTATTTATATTCAAAAATTAAGTTTCAAAAGCAATTTGAATTCGATTGTTCTTAAATTAAAGTAATCTTTAAAAGAGAAAATTGTCAATTTTTTTATTTGTTTAAATTTTATATTCCTTTTGTTTGTGTTTTAAATTAAAAACATTTCTTTAGTTAGAGACTAGTAAAAATACTTATATGTGCATATTCAAGGTATATAGACATTTCATTTTATGCCCGTTAATTGACACTCATTTTGGATACACATTTACTGTCTAAATCTAAAAAAGGATTTAGAATTATTTGCGAATTTTACGCAGGAGACTTCTGGCCCTGATTTTAAGCTGCTAAACGCAGTACGACTTAAAAGACCAGATCCATTCAAACTGATCCTCCCCTGACCTCAGACACTCCCTCTCATTATGCCGCCGCGTGACACCTGGGGGAAAGAAAAACTTGTAGAAGGAAAATCTCGGTTCTGACATTTATATGGAACTTTTCTTTCCCGAGACAGTCTCGGCTCTGCCGTTATGAGAGGAAAAAAGTTTACGCAGATATCTCGGGCTTGACGCTAGGAGGGTTAATAAATATTTTAAGTCTTAAAGTGTGTTTTTAATTAACGTTAAGTGTATGTGACACCAACACTTACAGGAGCTTCGACAACGTGTAGTCAGGGCGACACGTACTATTCTAAAAAGTGTTCAACGTGAAATTCAAGAAAGGGTCCAAATGTGTATTCTAGCTGATTATGACAAGTTTAGACACCGAAAATAAAGGTATCTTATGATAACTAATTTTTTCTCTCTCTCTTTCTAGCATATTTCGTCACATAACAGTGTGCGAAATCACGAATTATGCGTTTAAGCGTTCTGTTCTTAGCATTAATAATTACAACGTGTTTCTTCGAATATTTTAATAAATTGAATTTTTATTTTGGTCTCGTCAGTTTTGAATTATGCGATTTCCACGGTTTATAATTCAACAAAATTTATAAATATTCTGCAATAGTTAGTATCGCTTACTAATAGTTGCTTCTAATTTAAGAGAAAACATTTATATACGTATAAGATTATGAAAATTGTTATAAGAATACATGCGAAAGCAAAATTTTTAAGTCAGTTTTCTAATGTCTTAATGATTTTTAAACTAGTCCGCGCCAAGCATTTAATAACTTATCTGATGTCGTATTACAAATGTATTGCTAGAAATTTCTCGTTTATTAAGACATAACTTAAAGAAGTTTTGGAATTCACATTAAACTTGTTCTACTCTTGAGTGCCTCCAATCTTTCGATATGCTTTGTTCCATGCATTACAAAACGACAGATCATAATCGCAAACGGTAATTTTTTCGATTTCGTTCCGGGAACTCGGTGTTTCTGCATGCTCAACTTGCATGCTCTTTGTCTACTATGCTTTATTGATCAATAGAGATAAGCTTCCGTTTCCTTTCTCTGAGGGATACCAAATCGTATGAGATTTTAATAATCGACCCAATCTTAGACCCAATCTTAGAACTTTCCTCTTCGTATATTGAAAGTTTCATGTTTTGACAATGCCTTCGGATCAAATGTAAGGTTCAATAGAAAACAATTACGTTCTAGACTTTTTAAATTTTGCAGGAGACGAAAAACAAAATGTCCAGTCTTTGACGCTTATACAATAATATTAACTACATAAGCATTGTTGCTTTTATTTTAATTTAGTATCGAGACAATACAACGAATCAAAATGCGTTAATAACTTATTTAGAAAACACCTGTTGCAGAGTGTTTCTCAATCTTTCAGTATTTCGACCCAATCTTCAATCATATTTCTTATCGCTCCATCCTCACATACAATAGCCATGTATACAATAATAATGTACTTTTGGTGTTTTGTCAATAACGCTACACTATGACTTTAATTACAAACATACAAATTAACAAGAATAAGTAAATTTTTTATATTGGGCAATAACGACCCTCTGCATTGATAAAACCAGAAACGATCCCTCCCTATTGCTCTCTGTCTTGCGTCTACCATATCGGAATTATCACGGCTTCGCGAGAAGTTCTACTCTTGAACATTCTGAAATGTCTGCGCGAATCGCCACGCAAACGTGATTAAACGCTGCAACTCGTTCAATTTCAGAAGTCTCAATCGAATCGATCCTTCTATCGCTATAGAATAGTGAATGTGTATGTTGTAATTTGCGTGCTAATTGTAATTCACGGTATTAAATATTCACGATAGAAGAATTTATCCATACAGTCTTGGATAAATATTTAAGAGGGCGTAAGAGATCATAAGACGATGGTGGAGCATCAACAAGAGACAGACGAGCGTGGTTTCTAAAATAAAATAAAGAAAATATTATCAAGATTACTTAAATTTTGGTTTTCCCAGACCGAAGTAAATGAAGAAGGGCCTCTGTGTGTCATTTGCTGAAAACTTTTGGCAGCAGTCAGCATGAAACCTAATAAACTTCAACAATATTTGGAAATGCTTTACAATGAGAACGTTAAGAAACCCCGAGAATTCTTCGAATCAAAATTAAAATCTTATGGAGAGCAAAAATCATTTAAAAACGTTTTTTGTCTATGAATGGAAAAGCTTTACTTGCCTCTTACAAAGTTTCATATAAAATAGCCAGACATAAAACGCCTCACACCATTGGTGAAGAGCTTATTTTGACAGCTGCAATTGAGATTATAGAAACTATGTTTAGAGATAATTTTGCCAAACAATTGCAGTCCATACCTCTATCAATGATACAGTTGTCCGTAAAATGGGTCATATATCTCAAGATGTACAGCATCAGCTTTTCGAGAAGTTGCGTGACAAAATGTTTCCAATTAAGTTTGTTGAGGCAACAGATAACAAACAATAAAGACTCTCATTTTAATTGCCTGCGTTCGATTTTGTGATGGTATGTCATCTGCAGAAGAATTACTTTTCTGTAAACCAATAGAAATAAAAGCAACCCAAGCAAAGTTTCCAGGGAATCACTAACAATATTATCAAACTTGTTTTTAATATAGTATTTAAAAGTTAATTATTAAATACATTGGGCAATACTGACAGTATCCTATTTAAAGGTATATTTATCCGTGTAAATGTGTTTTTTTTTACTATGTCAGAATGTAATTTGTTTTACTTTCCTTTCAGTAAATCAATGAATTTTTTGTAAATAATTGATTAATTTACATTCGAGCAAGCATATCTTTTCGATATGTTAGCGGCTGTAGCATATTCATATCTCTACTAATAATAAACGGTATTATATGTTACATTCTAATGTGCAGACCGCTGGACATAAAGCTAGGAAATTTTGCTGAAACACAATGCGCAGGTACTTTTTTTTGGCTAGATTTAAGAGTCATGTACGGTCGCCAAAGTTGAATTTTAAGCGGCGATTTCTCGCCAAATGTGGTACAGGTCAGTTTTTTATTGCAACCTGACATAGCCATTTTCTTCCCATTTGATTTTTCTCCAGGATTTTTCTTAAATCCGATATGTCTTCTGGTGGTGATCACCGCACAGCCGAATTGAAAGCTGAATTGCACGATTTGAGCTTAATTTATGGTTTAAAGAATGGGCCAAAGAGGGATGTCATCAACTTTTGCAAGAAAATGCACTTAATTGCGAAAGAGTATTTTGCTCAGCGTACGATGCAAAAATGGAGCTGATTGAATTTCTTAATCTTGATGATGGGTTCATTTGGTGCTGTAGAAAGTAACGTCAGAATTCCCATTATATTAAAATATCTGTGTGAAAGGGAAGTTGGTTTCACTGTAGTAACCTTCGAGGAATCTCCGCTTTATACCAGCCACAAAGCCGTGATTCGCCAAAATATATGATACGTTCTTATTTTACTTAGATTTATATATCTTCACCTTCCTTCTGTTTCCGTTTCTTCCTGATTTTCGCTTATTTTAAGAATTTTTTTTGTAATTTTTCGTCACTTTGTGTATTTTAATTAACATTACTTTTCATATTTTTCATTAATAATTATTGTGAAGTGTTTCTTATTCCTATGGAATTTTGTTTTTAAATTTATCTTTTACTTTTCTACATGTCCCACCTCTGTTTTTCTACCTCTTGCTGCCTAGTTTGGCGCTTTCGTGATTTTTGATCATTTGGCGGGGACCGTACATGACTCTTAAGTTTTAGTCTTTTTTTGAAAATTTAAAAATAATTGTCCTTTCAATGAAATAAATTTAGTTGCCTTATAGTTTTTCTTTAATAATTTTCTTCAGTTGTTCAATATTTGAAATGCAGATGCAGAGTTCTAAACAAAATTTATCGCTTTACCCATTTCTAAATAGATATTGTAAATCGATATCCATTGATTAAGCAGATGGCGCTGAAAACACAAGTTCAGAAAACAAAAAGAAACGGTATAGTATTTTCCCTCCGCTCTTCAAATTTTGAAAACTTCAATTTTAACCTTCGTTTACCAGCCCGGATGTAAAAGTCCAAGCGTTATAATTAAAGAAAACATGGGTTATGACAATAGCCTATAGTCTTCAATCAAAGAAATTTTATATAGAAACATTTTGCATTAAAATACTGATAGAAATGTTATAGGCACATCTAAATTCATGGCTTCATTTATGTCGTTTAATGTATAAAGCATCTTTGGAAAATGAATAGAGATGTGAACGATTCTAAGGCAAATATGTTGAAGAAAATTGGCGGGCTTTAAAATCAGATTCGCCCCCCACATGCCTTTATACTAGAATAATGCTTCTCGCTTACATTGATGAATGTTCTATCTAGACTTGCACCCACATCAAATACCTTCGATTGATTCCCTAAATATACACGATATTCAGGATATTCAATTTTCATAAAATTCAATATTACTGTTCAATGATTCAAGTTTAAAGAATATCAGTTTGTGCAAAAACCTAATCACTAGCCTCTACTAACAGCGACTCTGTTAGTAGAGTCGATGTTTCGGAACAGGAACTTTCCGAGTTCCAGACCCGATTTCACCAGAGACCTTACGTGCGCTTGAGACAAGTGCACACCAAATATATAGAGGTCACAGGCCCTTGGAAAAGAGTGACGTGGGAGTTTTGACTGGTGGCATCTAAGGCATTGTTATTGTGACACGACTATGGTTCAAAATTAGAGGATGGATTTCAAAATAACCAAATCACCACTTCAGATAAGAGATAATAATCTTGCAAATTAATCTTCCACCCTTTAACTTCTCTTTTTTAGATAAATGATTCAAGGATGGCGAAATCAAAGTTACAGAGTCCGTCTCAATACTATTCTCGGATAGCTTCAAAACGAGGCTTGAATTAAATTAAACGAAATGAAGGTATCTAAAAAACATACAAACTCCTAATTTTCCCTAAACGGATCAGTCACTGCTTTTTTATTCATAAACACAAAGCAATTGAATTGATTTAGCAATTTTCTGTGGCCTCAATTAGTAAGTTCTTCCATTAATTTTCATGACAAATACATTTATATGTTCTACACCCTGTAATTGAAAGATAGTGATACGTTCTTGCATAATTAAAGAAATATTTTTCACAAACAAAAATTACAAAATAAAATTTAAATTCTAATGTTGAAATGGAGGGCGATGCTGTCCAGCGCCAATATAATAGAAACAATTACTGTACTACTGAAATAACATGGATTCCACTGATTCGTGAAAAAGTGGTCCACGCCAAAATAGGATATGTATAAGGTAGAAGAAAGGATATTCAATGTCCAGAACAAAGACTGAAGTGACATAATCTCTCTATTTTGTTTATTTGGTGCATAGGCCGGTAAAATGTAAAAGTGGAAACTCACGAACAATCTACATCACTCAAATGGTTTGGTAGAATTCCAATTTTCAGCCCGTCCATTTAGGTTGGTCATTTACTGACCGATCGAGTCAACCGCAAGCCCATCACCTACGGGAAATATGATCCCCTATGACTACTTTGCCTACTCCTCCCACTGCCTCCGAAATGAGACTCACGCAATGATTTTTTGATTTTCGCTTTCCCGAGAGAGCCTCATTCCCCGCCCCAAGGTCCCATTTAGGGTGAATGGCCCAACACTCCAAGTGGATATCGAAAGAAGTTGGATTTCCAAACTTTTCGAACACACTCATCGAATTTTAGCACTGACGAGCGGCTCTGGCGCGATGCGACAGAATTTGCTCGGAGTGGATTGATCGTGAATCTCCCGCTAAAGGAGTTTTGAAGTGTAATTCCTTTTCCAATGGACTGTTTACCAATATGGAACAGCCAACCATTTTTACTGTGTCCCGATCATCCTCAGACTTCAAAACACATTTAAATCATGCTACCCGGTGCGTCACTGGTATCAGGATTCTCGACCTGGGGCTTTCCAAAAAGGATCTTGTTTGAATCCTCTATTGACTTTGGATTTCTTTAGGGTGTACCAGCTCATGGACCTGATATAGCTCTGCTGATCTTCGGGGATCATCAACATGCATTCACAGCTGAAACCAAATTTACATACACATTAAATTAAAAATAAAAATAAGTGTGATTAGTATGACAGGGGATGCAATTAATTTTCATTTTTTAAAAATTTCTTCCTTAACTTTCTAATGGATAATTTTTAATGATAAATAATTTTCTAAAAATAAAGTGTCAAAAAACAATGTATTCAGGATGAAGATGTCTTATTATTTTTAATGTCTCGGGAATTTTCAAATTTGCATTCAAGTATAACATATGTCAGGGATATGTTATATGTCAAGGATCATATGTTCAGAATGGAATTAGGTCATTTAACAAAGTTTTTGCAGAATGTGCATAAATGTAATTTTAATTATAATATGCAATAGACATAATTTATTAACTAAACTTCCATTAAAATAGCCTCCAAAAACACAAGCACTTTGTGGACAGGCAAATTAAAATTCCCCCAAGATGTTCAAATATTTATTAATGTAATTAATTCTGACGAGTACACATTTTATCCAAGCAAAATAAACACATAAATCAAAAAAAATATTTATAAACACTGCAGATACTTTATAATTATTAAACAATGTCCAAAATATTAAGATAATGAAAAATTAATAAACAGTATTGATTTATTTTACTATCTGTTTAATTAATACAATTTTTAAACATGCATAAATTTAAAATAATCTAATTAATACGATTTTTAAACATGATCGATGCAAAAAAAATTCGCTTAACATGGGGTTATTGCCATATTAGAAAATCAGACTCATTATTAATTTCCAGTGGAAAAATATTAAAATAATGACGAATTCACAAAGAGTATTGTGAATTTAAGCTGCTAATAATCTTTGCACACAGTCGATAAAAGATTTCGCGTGAAGCGGTGTCATATAAAAAATATCTGAACTAGGACATGCTTTAAAGGACAATTTTAGAATTTGAAAATGTTACTCACCCGTCATAATGCTTCTATCCACCTTCCGGATCGATGTTACTGTTAATTAAAAAGATTTAATAATCTTTTTTCGCTCCAAAATGCTTCCACTGATAAGAACTATGAAGGACGCGAGCTAAAATAAAACAAAATGTCGGCTGACCTTATCTAGTCTGTGTAGAAACAGAGATAAGGAAAAGTAACGTGATGATATTAACCCATGATTTTTCGGACACCCCCTCGTGAGTGAAACAGTAATTAGAAAACGCTCCGAAAACGATCGAACTAGAAAGGAGAACTCCGATTCCGTTATCTGACCTTTGACGGACAGGAAGTGGGAACTGGTTTTCGGCGATAAAAGTGTTTTAAGGAGCGGTTTTCAGTACTAAAAGATCGAAAAGAAGTATTTTTTCATTCGCTCCCTTTTGGAGTCCAGAAAACGCTCAATTGAATTTAGCGTGTATGAGGAATAGAGAGTCTGGGAGATAGAATGTTAGCAAAAAACATCTTCTTTTTGTTTTTAGATTAAACCTTTTACATAGCATGTACACAAATTACAGTCATAATTATTATAATTTTTAGAATCTCTCCAAACAATTGGTATACCAACCGAAAAAGTTGTTTCTTAACTTGAAACCTTTGCCTTAATTTTCATGCCCCGTGCTTTGTTTTTATTCCAGTTTTCCATGCCAAAATACGCAAAGTACACTTTTCAAGCAGAATCTAAAATGTTTCTTTGTTTTATATATTGCATGGTTATAGACTTATAGTTCAGTGTAGGGGAACGGTAGCTTCCATGAAGCTTGGATTACTCTTAACATAAAACCTTATGGGTGCAAATACTTTTATTATGAACCTAACAATGTCCAGCATTAGCCTTGTTTGGGAAGTGAAACACGAAAGAGTATTTTCGTTAACGACAACGTCTTTGTTGTTACAAACTTTCATTTTCTTCTCCTAAGATTCAGGCGTATACTTCCAATTCAACTGATTCCCTAAATGATAGGAAAAAAAAATATTTTTTATTGTTTAAATTAAGAAGTTTAAACTTTTATGCAGCCCCGCGGTTCCGTTTTTGATATTTAGAAACAATTTTTGTCACACTACCACTTTTAAACAAAAAGTGTTACTCTTCTGCGACAAAAACTGGCCGAATTATGAAGCTTTGAATTTAATTATTTTAGACCAATCACTGACCGACTAGAGGAAGTGACGTGCCTTGGTGGGCGGATCTTTGTTGAGGCGGACGTTGAAATGGTCTGAAATAGCGATATTTAAAGCTTTATAACTTGGTTAGGTTTCGTCAGAGAATTGTGGAACTTTTGCCTTCATAAACCTATGCGTGTCAAGAATATTTAAATGGCTATTGCAAATCGGACTCGGGGACTGTTTAAAGAGTATACATTGTAATTCTTTATCAGCACATTTATTGACACATCCAACATAAAATATAATTTTTTTTTGTCATTTAGAACGTTTTTCCAACTGGAAGCATATGTATATCTCTAACGGTGTAGAAAATAGATTAGCTATTGCGACTAGGTTAGACTGCATAATATATATATATATCCTGTAGATAATTTTCTTCCTGTGCAGAAATACCATTAGCCGTAACCATTCGTCAGGAAATGACGAAAATTGGAATGCGTCTTAATAAATGTACGGTTAATTAGCTGCCAATATTGTTGTTAGATTAGTGTTTATATCACTGATCTAACAACAAGAGAGCAATTTGATAGTACTACTTTACTAGATTAAATATAAAAGGGGCTTTGTGAGGAGACAGAAACATAATATCCAAATTCAACAGAATGTCCAAAAGTTTTCATCTCCATATTTAGCTGAATGGGGATTTAGTGCCATAAATCGTTCGCAACTAAAAAAGAAGAAATTGCATGGATATAAAACAATGGGAAGAATTGAGACTGTTGCTAACTTGGAACCCTACATAAAATAACTTTGCAGCAAGCATCAAGCGTAAGGATATCACTAAATTTATATATATTAATAAATAAATATGTTAAATAATTACTAATATTTAAAATAATATACAAAAATCTTTCTTTATAATTATTTCGTACTTCAATTTCTGTTATCCATTATATCTTTTGAAATTTTACTTACTGTGTTTCTCAACAATTTCCTCCAATTTCTTCCTAAAACCTATCATTTAATTTGTCTTCAACGAACAATTCAATTTTTTAATAATAAAATTTATCAACATATTACATGGGGGGCATAGAAATTTTCTAAAATCTTAGCTGGGATGTTTGGTCCTTTTGATTAAAGGACTGTAATTA
Source organism: Araneus ventricosus (assembly GCA_013235015.1). Lineage (NCBI taxonomy): Eukaryota > Metazoa > Arthropoda > Arachnida > Araneae > Araneidae > Araneus > Araneus ventricosus. The sequence continues at coordinate 36,786 of BGPR01010590.1, forward strand.
TAAAACGAATTTTACCTAGTCCAATTTAAACAAATTTTAGTGATTTATTAAGTATTATGCTCCGGAATGGAGACATCTGACCAACACGAACGAATGTCTGCAGCCAATCTGACATAAAATATCTTACAGAATAATTGCCAAACTGGCGTTGGGGTTACAGATAAACACAAATTTTTGCAATACAGGCGCCAACATAACGTCCGACTTTGAAATATTATTATTTAAAACAAATTAATTCAACAAATAATTAGAATAGTTTTTAACATTTATACAATGAAGCAATTCAAAAATGCAAGTAATATAACTAATAATATCTACCATACATATAATGAGACATTCACATAAAATAAAGTAAGAAATCAATTCAATTAATATACAATTTTAGGTCGCATTTACAGGTAATAAACATACATTTGAAATACTACGCTTAAAAATACAATTAGCTATTTTGATTTATACAACTCGTAATTTTCCATCTTTTTCTGGCATTACATCAAGAATTCTACCCGTTGACCAAGAACAAATTGGTAGATTATCGTCCTTTAAAAGCACAAGACTACCCTTTTCTATATTATTTTTTCTGAATTTTCCGTTCCCCACACTGTTGGAGATTATTTATATAATCTCTGGATAATTTTCGCCAAATAATTTGGTTATTTTTTTTACTTTTTGTCAGCTACAAATTCTGTTATTAGGAACATTAACTAATTGATGTTCCGGAATCGAACTAATTGGTCGACCTATTAAAAAGTGACCTGTTGTTAAAGTGGAAAAGTCGATGGATCGGAAGATAATGTAATGAGTGGCCTACAATTAAGAACACCTTCGACTTCATTTACAAATGTTAAAAATTTTTCAGTAGTTAATTTAAGTTTCTGACGGTCCTTTTCAAATGGTGTTTAAACGATTCAACTCCAGCCTCCCAGAGACCGTCAAAATTGGGATATTTAAGAGGCAAGAACTTCCACGAAATTGATTGCGAAACCAAATAAGAAGCTAGATTATCAGGATGTTTTTTAAATAGTTGGTAGAAATTTTTAAATTCCGAATTAACACCAACGAAATTTGTTGCATTTTTCGAAAATATTGTTGTGCAAATGCCACGACGAGCAAACAATCTTTTTAATGTAACAATTAAAGCATCAGAGGTTAAATCGGTGAGAATTTCTAAATGAACCACTAGAGTACGAAAACAAACAAATACTGCTACATCAACAGACATAAAAATTACATAAAAATACATTATATAAAAATATATATATATAATTGTTTTAAATTGAAATAATGGTATGAATTTTGTAAAATCGTAAATGTTTTTGTTTTCTTTACGTACTTTACTATTTCAACTATGTTTTGAATTTTTGCACAGATGTGAATGATTCTAAAGCACTTACTACATTAATTCGTTAGAAAATTGTCAATGGATGTCATAATCTTAATTTTAAATTAAAATATTTTCTTACATTTGATAATCATTAGGGCTTAATTTCCTTACGTATAGCTTTCATTTTCTCATTTAATCTATTGTTTTCTTTTTTTATTTTAAATATAGATTTCGGAAGAAAAAAACTATTTATGCTAGTAACAACATACTTTGTGAAAACTTCTTTGTATTTTATTCGTTTTAACCGTTTATTTTTTAATAATCCATTTTAATTTAACAACATTTAATTGTCGTAATGCAGTATTTAAGCGGATTATGGAATTTAGTAAAAAAAATCTGTATATGAATTGTTTTCTCCACCGCATGTCACCTATCATATTATAATTCGTATTGTAGTTCTGACAATTTTAATATATTGAATTGTTGTCTGAAAGAGACACTCGGGAATAGAATTTAAGAATTCTAACATATTAGATAGTGAAAATTCGATATCAAAATGAGCAGACAATACAAATGATACGAAAGAAATCAAATAAATAAAAGAATGTGTTAACAGGAAAAGAAATTTTTTCTGGCTTTATAATTGGTCAGAAGATAACAGGAACGATAACTTGTGATAAAATAAGAGCGTTGATTGTTCGAAAATCGAGGATATCTAAGATTATTACGTGTTCACGGACACACAGAAGCCACATTGTCTTGGAAGCACCCTATCGTAACTTTTTCTACATGTTATATTTCCAAAGGCTGGGTGCTATAGATAAAATGATCGATGAAAACGCTCTACTGGAAGACATTTGAACCTAGAGCTGCCGCCTTAGGCACGTAATTATTTCTTGGGTAGTAGATTCTTACTAAGGGAGTAGTTTTCAAAATTTTAAATCGAATCCTAATTAATAAATAATCGAAATATTAGCATTTTTCCTCAATAACATCGGAGAAAATAAACGCACAAAAACAGTTTTTATCTAACTTTAATAAATTTAGATATTAGATTTTCTGTGACAAAATAACATTATTGTTTCATTTCATTCAAAATAAATATATTGTATTGTCATCAGGAACAAAATTATTTTACAGAATTTCAAAACTCTAGCGCAACAGTAAATAAATGAAGAATTGATTAAAAAATGCCATTTTTACAAACATGAAATTTAAAACAATCAACCGGTTGTTTGATGGAACCCCAAGGACCGAAGAGGATTTAATGAATCTGTAATATGGATATTGTAGCACGGTGCAAATTTAGCTCCTGAAAGTTGCTTGAGTCTTGGACGTTGAGGCAGGGTTAAACAGTCCTTTGCACTTACATTTCCATTTCTTCTCTTATTATTCTGTTGTATAGGACACTTTTTTTAAATTCTGCTTCGAGCCCAAATCTTCACGCATCGTGAAATTGAAGTTTAAATAAATAATACACATCTAATTACACTAAGTATATTTTTGATTTACCAGCCAAGATATAACGATCTAGGCTTTTTATTAAAGAACAACTTTGGAGGACATTTTTTAACTGCATTAATTCAAAAATTAAAATTTTATATAGAAAGCTCTGTAATATTAAAAGTGGTAAAACTCCTTTTACCAATATTCGAATGTTAATTCATAACTATGAAAAAAGTGGTGTCTCATTTTGTCATTTCCTCTTCTACTGTAATCGCAAGAATTTACTCTGCGGCATAATGAAATGATATTCCAATACCTCCACATGAGCAGAAGTCGTGAGCAACTCCACATCTTCTGAGGTAGGCAGAGAACGGACCATGGTCTGTAAAGATGATGTCTTCATTCAATTGGATGAAGACTAATTTTTGGGATGATGTTGTAGACGCTCTTACCTGGCCCTCCTTCATTCCAGTTCATATTGCATTTTTCTAGAATGACTTTTCTTTGGCGATTTTTCATGAATCGCTTGGGGAAGTTTAATGTTGGTGTAGCTCTGTACAGTCTGCGTTGCTGCTTTTGCTAACTGGCCAGCGTTAACGTTTCAGAAATTTCTCACATGTACTTTGACCCATGTCATGTTTATTTTTGAGTGATCTAGAAGAATTTGGAATTTTTTTCTTGCAATGCCTCAAAACTGTTTTCGAGCATACGGAAAATAAAAAAGCCAAAAAGAGGCGTTAAATTTTTAAAGAAAGCTTTACAACATTTAATAACATTTATTAGACGCAAATAACAACATACGACTTGCAAGCATTCATGATTTGAAACACAAATAAATCGCGTTATAGCTACAGGTACGCTAAGCTCTCGGTTCACAATATAATAACCTTCTGAAACTTTACTTATAGCAAATCTTTGATCAGCAATAAATATGTCATTAAACGATGGTTTTAGCAGAGTTATTTTATTTCAATATAGTTCACAGTAAGATAAGAGAAGGAATATTTTCAATTAAAATCAAACAAACGGATGAACGAGTATCTTAGCTACGTTAAGAGTTCAGTTGCACGCTCAGAATAAATAATTTCTATTAATTATTATCAAAAACAAACTGACACACACAATTATCAGTTTTAAATCTTTCAATTGTTAATTGGGTTTTTGGCAAAGTAATACTGAACAGATTACATCAGTCCTATGTGTTTACACAAGAACAAATAAGCATGGTTTGTTCGTGATATCAGCAAGTTTTACCTTTCTGTTTATACTTCTTCAACATGCGACTTGTGTTCCATCACTTTCTACCGAGTAAAGAAATGCTTTATTTCATTGTTTTTAGTCCTTTGTTTATATTCTGGAATGTGGGTAATCTTTACTGCTGCTTTATTATATATACGCTATTTTCTGAAGTGGCTACAATTTATTATCACTGAACGAGATGTTGATCAACCATTGTTTGTTCATCCAACGAAATCTTTATCACTTTAGCATTACAGCACTCTATTTTACATGTGCTATGGTAAGTAATTGCAAAATTAGTGGCACCTGCTATTTAGTGGAGCACTGTCTTCACTCTCTCAACATCCTCTGCAGATGCACTCTCTAGGGACCTTGATAGATTTCTCACAATTTAAGCTACATCAAGTCAGGTGGACCGAAAAAAACGTTTTTGTTCTTTTCTCAACTTTCAATAGTGCGCAAAAGTTGCCTTTTGATACAAAGAAGTAAAAATAAAATTTGATGGCAATCGGAACATGTTTGGATGTGCCGTAGTTACGATAAAGTTTCATTCATTTGAAAAATTGTGCTCATTCATCCTTTTTCTCTAATTTCTTATGTGCAGTATGAAAGCAGAAATTAAATATTTCGCAATTTTTATTCCTTTTGATTAGTAGAAAAAACGTTGCTTTAGTGTTTTAAACCTATTGTGAATGTATAAAATGTTGATTATTAGTCCAAAATGTGCAAGAAATCGGGTATGGAAAAAGAAAACATGCTGTTTTCTAATCTGGGAATTATTGCTCTGTTATACTCTTAACAGACAAAAAACACTTACAATTACTTTGTGTATCCTTGTGAATAGCATCAGTAGTTGCGATGGGAAGTTATGAGAGAGTGGTGGCAAAAATATTCTTAGACAACTAAAAGTATCTGGGAGTATAGGAGGTAGAAAACAAATTTAAATATTTCGCTACAAAATTAGCTGGTTTAGCTGTATTTCTTCGCTTTCTTATAATTATTCGTTCTATTGAGTTAAAAGGAATTAAAATTTATTTTCTCCGAGGGGTTTCGGGAGATTTAAACCCGGCTCGTAGCCATGGTTTACTATTATGTAACAAAATGTATTTTGTGTTTTGCCAATCTGAGATAATGAATAATGAATAACGTTAGCTTTATTGTTAGTTATTTGAGTATTTGTTTATGTATTTTTGATTTATAATGGTGATTGATTTATAAAGGCACGTGAAACTGTGTATGTCTTTTTTTTTTTATCTTGAAATATTATATGCCACTCGGAGAAGTATTAGTACTGTGAGATTACATTTGCTAGAGATGAGAACTCTTGCCAGATCAAAAAGGGATATCTTCATTATTCTCTCTGGCTTTTTTATCTTATGCTATCGACTTAATAAGGAGAGTATTAATTGTTTTTATTTTTCTTAGAAATGAGTCAAAATGTTCGGTCTTGTTATGGATTGTAGATTCAGTTCATAGAATTTTAGTAAGTGTTTTCATTATTCACAAATATAGATTTATTTTTAATCAAGAATGCGTTACTCTCAGTTAACATAAATGTTCATTTTTTCTTTCAGGTTATTTCAAGAGAAAACATCAATACTACGCTTTCTTTCCATCTTCAGAATTTAAAAAAATTACAATAATTTAACATAAAAATAAATTATTAACAAGAAGGAAAACAATTAAATAATTCTCATGTTTACAGTTGGCTTATTTTGCATGTTTTTGTATTTTTAAATAAAAGAAGACATTTATAAACTATTCTATAATTGTTTTCCATAGGGAAGGAATTTATAATTATTTAAATTCTACCGGAAGTAATCAGTCAAAATACAATTATAAGAAACCTTCAGATATACGAACAATTTTCTATTGAATTTAAGTTCGTATATTAACTTTAATCTTAGCATATAGAGAGCCCATAATCTATTGAGAAACATGCTGAGAGTCTTAATATTTCTCACCTATTTAATGTGGGGAGTGATTACTTATGTTGGAATTATATAGGATGAAATACAAAATAAAAGGCTCTCTTTTCATAAAATGTTAAATTTGTCTACAAATATCGAAGATAAAAAGAATACTTTAATATATTAAATCTCTTGCATTCCTCCCTAACGTAAGAACGACGGCAGCTATAGTCATAAAAATGGTAACTATGTATAGTAAAGTTGCTATACGCTACCCCATGAGGTTGCTTAGAGCGCTACGTGACTTCAAACTGTAAAATCAGTTTTCCTCTCTCGAAAATATTAAGATATAGAGAAAATAAAGTGAATTACAGTGTTTTAGAACATTATTAATTTATTACAAAAACACATCTTTTGGAAAACAATGTGAAAAACAGAATATGTTAAATGCACATTAGTTTGTTCGCGAAGAGAAAATTTTATTTTTCGGACAAAACCACCCCAATTGACTGTCTCTTGAAGGAAACCGGAAACAGTATGTGTGCATGTGACTTTCCCACCAAACCTACAGGAGCTTCGACAACGTATAATTGACGCCTGAGCCAGGGCTACACCTGCTATGCTAAAAAGTGTGCAACGTTTAAATCAAGCAATGGTTCAAATCTGTATTTTAGCTGACTATGACAAGTTTTGCACAACAAAAATAAAGCTATCTTGTGATAACTCATTTATTTTCTTTCTCTCTTTCTAACATATTTCGTCGCGTAACAGTGTTCTAAATCACGAATTGTGCGTTTAAGCGTTCAGTTCTTGGCATTAATAATTACAACGTGTCTTTCTTCAAATATGTTAATACATTGAATTTTTATTTTGGTCTCGTCAGTTTCGAGTTATGCGATTTCAACGGATATAATTCAACAAAATTCATAAATATTCTGCAATATTCATCATAGCTTGATAATATTTGCTTTTAATTTGAGTCAAACCATTTGTATAAATACAAGTTCACGCCAGATCAAAAATGCAATATTCATTATTCTTTATGGCTTTTTTTCTTATGCTATCGACTTAATAAAAACAGTATTAATTGTTCTTATTGTTCTTAGCAATGATACAAAACGTTCAGTCTTGTTGTCATGCATATTTACAATATTCAAAAACCTTGGCATGAAGCAGTTGATGGACAAGACATTCCCAAAATGTTTGGGGAACAAAATCAACACCAAAGTAGGTAGCTTCCAATCCATCAATTTGATACCTACCTGGTTTGGATTTTAGATTCAGTTCAAAGAGACTGTTTTTAGCAAGACTTTTCAGTATTAAGTATTCACAAATATAGATTTATTTTTTTTTTATCAAGGATGCGTTATTCTCAGTTAACATAAATGTTTATTTTTATCTTTCTGACATTTAGAGAGGAAACATCAATACTACGTTTTCTTTCCATCTTCAGAATTTAAAAAGTTACAATAATTTAACATAAAAATTAATTAGTAATAAGAAGGGAAAAAATTAAATAATTTTCAACTATTAACTAACTGTAATTTTCAACTATTACTATTAACTATTCTAAAATTGTTTTTCATCAAAGAGAAATTTATAATTATTTAAATTGTACCGGAAATAATCAATCAAAATACAAATGTCTCAGATATGCGGACAATTTTTTAATCAATTTATCTTCGTATTTTAACTTTAATCTTAAGATATAGGGTGCTCATAATAGATTGAGAAATATGCTGCGAGTCTTAATATTTCTCACCCACTTAATGTGGGGAGTGATCACTTACGTTGCAATTATATAAGATAAAATACAAAATAAAAGATTCTCTCTTCTCATAAAATGTTAAATTTGTATACAAATATGGAAGATAAAAATCATATTTTATTATATTAAATATCTTACACTCCTCCCTAATGTCAGAACGACGGCAGCTATAGTCATAAAAATGGTATCTACGAATAGTAAAGTTGCTATAAGCTAAGAGGTAAGGCTGCTTATAGCACCACCTGACTGCAAATTGTACAATCAGAGTTCCTCTCTCGAAAAAATTAAGATATAGAGAAAATAAAGTGAATTACAGTGTTTTAGAGCACCATTAATTTAGTTCAAAAACACGTCTTTTGGACTATAATATTAAAAACAGTATGCTTAAAATGCTGATTTGTTTGCTCTCGATATTCGAAACTTTGTTATCAAGAAACATTGGCGCAATGAGTAAATGTTATTTTTCGAGCAAAATTATCACAATTGGCTGTCTCCTGAAGGAAACCGGAAAGAGTAAGTGTATGTGACCTTCCCACCAACGCTGCAGGAGCTTCGACAGCGTATAATTGACGCCTGTGCCAGGGCGACACCTTCTATGCTAAAAAGTGTGCAACGTTTAAATCAAACAATGGTTCGAATCTGTATTCTAGCTGACTATGACAAGTTTTGCGCAACAAAAATAAAGCTATCTTGTGATAACTCATTTATTTTCTTTCTCTCTTTCTAACATATTTCGTCGCGTATCAGTGTTCTAAATCACGAATTGTGCGTTTAAGCGTTCAGTTCTTGGCATTAATAATTACAACGTGTCTTTCTTCAAATATGTTAATGCATTGAATTTTTATTTTGGTCTCGTCAGTTTCGAATTATCCGATTTCCACGGATATAATTCAACAAAATTCATAAATATTCTGCAATATTCATCTTAGCTTGATAATATTTGCTTTTAATTTGAGTCAAACCATTTATATAAATACAAGTTTACGAAAATTGCTATTAAAATGCATGCGAAAGCAGAATTATTACGACAATTTTCAGATATCATAATGATTGGTAAACAAGTCCGTGCTAAGCATTTAATAACAAATCGGATGATATTTTACAAATGTTTTGCTGGAAATTTTTCGTTCATTGAGACATAATTTAAAGAAGTTTTGAAATTCACACTAAACTCGTTCTATTATCGAGTATCTGCATTCATTCCATATTCTTGTTCCATGCATTACAGAAAGACACATCATAATCAGAAACTAGCTGCATGGCCCGGCGTTGCACGGGCAATCTTGAATAATGGGATATTCCCGGGCGGAGAGAAGTGAGATCACGTGAGGCTTTGGGATCCATATTTTCATATGCCCGGCTCCGTTTTTTTCCAACAAATATTGTCACTTACTTTCCCCAACAAATGTAAAAATTCTTTCAAATCTAGTCTTTTTATTACTAATTTTCATATGCTCGCCTCCGGTTTATTTTTTTTACACATATTGTCGCTTACGTAAACGTTACGTTTCCCCCAAAACGTAAAAAATCCTTTGAATCCTATATTGTTTAATTAAAATTTTAAAATCCAACCTTTTAACTACCTTATAGTTAATAACCCAGCATTTCTCGGAATCCACATTTTTTCATATTCCCACCTCTGTATTTTTCCCTACAAATATTGTCACTAAGCTTCCCCAACAAACGTAAATCTGTTTGGAATCCTCTCTTGTTGGATTAAAACTTTCAGTTCTAGCCTTTTTACTACCTTAAAGCAGTTTGGTTTGAATGAAAACGCGAGAATTCTTATGCTTATAAATTAAAACAGATTAGCATAATATTTGTTTTGCAAAAGAAAAAATAAAACGAATAATAATGAAAAAAAACGGATAAAAATGAATAAATATTTTCCCCCAACAAACGTAAATGTTGCTAAACACCCTACGACAAAAAAAAAGAAAGAAAAATGCAGGAAAACGATTTTTTTTCAATTGTTAATAAATCCAAACACATAATAACACAGAAACTCGCTCAAAAAAATACCAACTTCCGTTAAATAAATAAAAAAAAATGCAACACCGGATGCGAAAAATAATAGTAAGGAAAAAAAAGAATCCGCCGTGAATGAATTCACCATTCTGCCAATAGATGGCAGCACGTCAATTCAATCATTTTGACGTTTTTAATTAATATCTTTTTAAGTAATCGTAATTTCGGATTTTAAATGGCCGAAATGGATTCCTTGGATTATTCCCCATCTTTTGGTACTTTCCGAGTGCTTCTCCGTTCAGCGGTTCGTGAGGAGATAGCCGGACATACATACATACGTTTGTTTACCTTCGAATTTTAATAGGATAGATGGTAATTTTCCGATTTCGTTTCGGGAATTCGGAGTTTTTGGATGTTGAACTTTCGTGATCTTTGTCTACTACGGTTTATTGATCCCTAGAGAAGAGCTTCCATTTCTTTTCTCTGTAGAAATACCATATAGCATGGGGATTTAATAATATCCAATCTTAGAACTTTCTTCTTCGTGTATTACAAATTTCATGTTTGACAATGCATTCGGATTAAATGAAAGGTTTTATTTAAAAAATACATTCCAGACTTTTTAAATTTTGCTGGAGACGAAAAAGAAAATTTCAATCCTTTGACACGTATATAATAATATTAAATAATATCAGAATCGTTGCTTTTATTTTTATTTAGTATTGAGACGCTACAGAAAATCAAAATGTATCAAACCACCTTTTAAAAAACAACTGCAGCATATACATATCTCTACTAATAAAAAAGGATATTATATTTTGCATTTTACAGAGTGCAGACCGCTGGACATGGAGCTACATAATTTTGCTGAAACATAATGCACTGATACGATATTTGAAAATTTAAAAAGAATTGTCTTTTCTATGAAATTATTTTCGTTGCCGGTTCGTTTTCTTTTAATCATTTTTTTCAGTTGTCCAATATTTTAAATGCAGAGTTCTAATAGAAATTTATCTTGGATATTTTTTTATGGATTTACCCGTTTTTAAATAGGTATTTTAAAGCAATATCCATTGATTTAACAGATGGAGCTGAAACCACAAATTCTAAAAACAAAGAGAAACATTATAATTTTTTCCCTCGGCGCTTCAAATGTTTCAAACTTCAATTTCAACTTTTGTTTACCAGCAAGGATATAAAAGTCCAAGCGTTATATTAAAGGATATAGATATAAAACACTTATATTATTAACTTGGTTAAAAGAAACTTTATATAAAAAACTTTTGTATTAAAATACTGGTAGAAATTTTATAGGCACATCAAAATGTAAGGTTTCATATGTCTTTTAATGTATAAAGAATCCTTGAAAAATGAATACAGATGTGAATGATTCTAAGGCAAATCTGTTGAAGAAATATTTTGCGAAGCTATTTTGTAAGAAAATTGTCGTTCTTTAAAATCAGATTCGCCAGAGGCCTTTATTCTAGAATAATTCCTCTCGTTTACATTAATGTATTTTCTATTCTAGCCTTGTTCCCACCAACAGATACATCAAATACCTTCTATTGATTGACTAAGTATACACGGATATTCAGGATATTCAATTTTCATAAAATTCAACATTACTGTTCAAAGATTCAAGTTTAAAAATTATAAATTTGTGCAAAAACCCTCATCACTAGCTTCTGCTAACAGCGACTCTGTTAGTAGAGTCGCTGTTTCGGAACAGGAGCTTTTCGGGTTCGAATCAAGATTTCACCAGAGACTTGCAGTGTACTTGAGCCAGGCGCACATCAAATCCACATGGGTAGGACGCCCTTGGGCCAGAGTGAAGCCTGAGTTTCGACTGGTGGACATCTAAGGCATTGTTACTGTCACACAACTGTGGTTCAAAATTATAAGGCGAGTTCGAAAATAACCATTGCGTAACTTCAGATAGGAGAAACTAATCATGCAAATTAATCTTCCACCCTTTAACTGCTCTATTTTTAGATAAATGAGTAAAGGATGGTAAAATTAAAGTCTCAATACTATCCTCGGAAAACTTCAAAACGAGGTTTGAATTAAATTTAACGAAATTAAAGGTGTCTGAAAAATATACACACTCCAAACTTTTCCTAAACGGATCAATCCCTGCATTTTTATTCATAAACACAAAGCAATTGACTTGATTTAGCAATTTTCTAGCCGCGCTTAGTAAGTTTTTAAATTCATTTCCATAATAAATAAGATAGTGATACCTTCTTATAAAATTAAAGAAATAATTTTCAGTAACAAAAGTTACAAAAAAAAATCTAAATCCTAATGTTTAAATAGAGGGCGCTGCTGTTCTGCACCAAGACAGTAGAAAAAAAATCTTAAGGCTTGCATGCTGGCAGCCTCGCATCTAGACCGTATGAATCGTCACACTGAAATAACATAGATTCCACTGATACGTGTAGAAAGTTGCCCACACAATAATAGAATACGCATAAGGTAGAAGTAGGGATATTCAAATTCCAGAAAAAAGAATGAAGTGATAGAATCTGTCTCATTTGTTTATTTGGAGCATAGGCGGGGAAATTGTAAAAGTGTTCACACTCATTCACATTCACTCTACACCACACAAATGGTGTGGAAGCATTCCCCACCATTCCAATTTTAAGCCCATCCATTTAGGTTCATCATTCAAGGGCGGAATCGTGACCTTTGTAAACTCCAAGCCCCGGCGCTTGTTTGTGACGTCACTGAAGACAATGGTCGGTCACCGAGAACTGAACTCGGCTTTCACCCTATTCGCGATGTTTCCAAATCTATACTCTTTTAAAATTCACTTTCGAGAAAAGAAACTACTATCTTATTTCCGATTTTTTCACATTTTTTGTGCAAAATTAGAAATTGAAGAAAATACAATGATATTATTTAACCCTTTTCATGCGTGAAACTGTTTGCCTTTAAAATCGCTGGTTGTTAATTTTCTGTAGGTCACTGAGAATATTTCATTTTTATATTTTTCAGTGCTGGACATCTCCAGCAGCTGGAGATGTCCAGCAGCTAATATAAGTATAAAGGTAATTGATTTTCGTACTTTTTTATAAAAAATTTCAAATTTATTTAAAAAATAAGGTACAGCTTAGAAAATTTTATGACAACATATGGGAAATATATGAGCTAATATTGAGAAATAACATGCCTTTAATCACACAGTACTTTGTTTAGGAAAAAAATATTTAGTCTTTACAAAGGAGGTTTGTTTCCTTCAAACTTAATATTGAATTTCACTAAAAATTGCATTTCAGTATTCTAACTTTTCAAAGTATTGCGTTTTAAGTTATTTCAATTTTGTTGAGCTAATTTTATATTTAAGCATTTAAATCAAACTGAACTAAAAAATATTTATACAGACACAGAGAAAAAAACTCACAATTAGAATCGTAATGTATTTTATTACGATTACGTACATAATTTCTTCTCTCAATTTATTTCATATTAAAAATGTAATTAAAACTTATTGTTTGAAGTTAAACATTAATTTGAATTTTACAGACTACTTTATTCACCATTTTATTTAAACGGCCAAATTTTTAACATTTAACAATAATTGGCTACTCTTTTGGGGTTTTTCCGTCTCAAAATTAAAGATTGGTTTCATTTAATATATTAACAATTTATTTAATATACTAGCTTCAAAATACATGAAGTGATAATTTATTTGCTAGTTATATCAAGCTAATTTTATATGATATAAAGCTAATTTGCATTTAATTTCAAAATGACATTTTAGACAGACAAATGATAAACATACACACAACGGGATTCTTACCATCCTACAACCACGATAAAAACCCTAGACACTAAACAAGCCGTTGGCGATCATTATCGAAACTGGATATTCCTCTGCATTTTGGATGTGAAGGAAAGGTCTTTATTTCGTTTGGTGTAAATAGAACCGGTGGAAGTCTCATTTCTCTTTGCGATTCTTTAGAAAACGAATTCCTCGCCTAACGGAAAGTTCACTTAGTTTGTCAAATGTCGCGGTTGATTTTATATCCGTATCCCTCCGTTCTTTGACTCTTCTATTTGAGGCAACCCTGCTCAGGGTTTTTCTCCTGGCGGTAGGACAGTAATATATTTTATTTCTGGTTAGAAAAAGTAGAAATATGCTATTTTGTTCTGACACTTAATGAAAACAGAAAAATGCAGTATACACATTACTAGACACATTAAAACAGGCACACTTTTTTCTGAATTAGCAATATCTACTAGTTCTACATTAATTTGGGAAAGAGTTGCAGAGTTAGGAACGAAATCTGAAAAAGTTACCAACTGTTTCAAAGTTTTCAATAGTGGGTTTACACAATTTTTTTTACGCAGATGATCTATAGTATGTGCATATGGCAGAAAAAAATATCCACTTTGTCTCCGAGATCTGTAAGTAGATGGTGATATGGTGTACTATAAGGGGGTGAAAGTATCATATCAGATGAGTGCCTATGTGCATATTTATTATCTGCAGGAAAATAAACTTGCTCCATAAAAAATGCTTGTGAGCTAACTGCAGAAGTAATTTATAACAGATTTTAGAAAATAATTAAGTGTATGATATCTTGCACCTATTTTTTCAGTCATACAGAAATCATACTTTTTCTTTTACACATAAATCATACATGACATTTCAAAATTTAACTAACACTCGTTGAACTGTACTCTAATCGTTTTTAAAAAGAGGAAAATTCCCACTATTTGAAAAACTTTATGATTGCACATCAGCTCTATTTTAGATGATTATAACAAAGAATGACTTACCTTTGGTTCTTTTGGTTTGTTTAAAGAAGAAAAGCAATTATAATGTGTTGGCAGGCTATTTTATTATTTAAGGCTTATCTGGACTTTTAAATACATGCGTCACAATAAAGTGTTTAACCTGACATTTTAAAATTTAACTAACACTCGTAAAACATTACTATAGTTGTTTTTAACCCTCTGAGTGGTTCGGTCTCCCTTGTAAAGCGATTCGAAAAGCGATTGTTCGAAGACCCCTTATCTGTTTTAAAAGTGCGCCCTCCTCCGAACAGAACATGTTCCAAAAGCGCAGCGGATTCAGTCTCTTCCCCCCTCTGATCCATGGGCAATCAGCAACCCCTCGAAGGGACTAACCACAAGAATCCGTTCTATTCAGCTAGGAACCTATTCAAACTAGCCCTTACTGCCTTCGGAGAGCCCACCTGTTGTGTGATAAATTAACACTTCAGGTCTTCGAGATGGGCAGTTGGGATCTATTTTCTGCACATTGCTCGTGTCAACAACACCAAATGACAAAAATACACACCGGTTAGGCGCGTATACCTATTTTTCATGTTTTGAATATCTAATAAAGTGAACATTATTGAAGCTGCATAAAAGTTGATGATTTTTAAGATCTTTGTGATTTAAATTTTTTGCCGTTTATTAATATTTGTATTTTAGCT
>BGPR01010591.1:0-19333 GCA_013235015.1 Araneus ventricosus
ATCGACAGCACAACTCACTTGTTGTTTCCGAGATCAATGAATCAAAAACATACAGAATCTGATAAACAACATTCTGAATCAACGTCTGAACTAATTCCATAACACTCAAGGAAAGAAAATGTTGGGATGCAGTCTCACACCAAAAATTTTCAGCATAAAGTTACTGTGTTGGTACTTAAACAACGGGAGGTCAGTCTTTCAACAGCCGATGTTAAAGGCGTAGACCACTTACCCGAGTGACACCTCGATCTTCAATTTCTTTTTTTGGTGGGAGAGAAGCTTTACATGTAACAAAGACGGCAGAACTCTTTGATGTAAAGGCAAACAAATGGATTCCGCATAAGGTAAATGCTCTTTTTCTATGCCTTGACGTGTGAATCAAATCTCCTGAGATCCCCAATCGGAGGAAACGTAGTCCCACTTTAAAAAAAAAAAGAACTAACTCCATCTAGAGCACTTGTTAAAATATGATCAGTAGCTATTTGCATATTATATCTTCGTCGCCGAAGTTGTTGGGTTCATTGGGAAGGTAAGAAACACACGCCTGATAGTAATGCAAACCATCATTCAGTTAAAAAATCCTTAATAGGTATGCAAACTATAACTATCTTTTATAATTCAGTAACACTTTATAAAGATTTTTAAAAAAAACAAAGATAAAAAGATATATGAAATAAAAATTGAACAGTTTCATAGACAGTGTTTTCCAATTTACTCTAAATTTGCGTTTCTTCTTCTCTATTGATTTTTTTTTTTTATCTCGGATTATAACTGAGTAGAAGTTCTGATTTGACAAGGTCTATGTTTAACCTGTCTCATAAGGCATGGATGATATTTCCGACCACAATATTAATTTTTTAGTTGCGGAAGCAGCATAAGTTCTCCGTCAAATCTTTTTGATGAATCATATGAGTAATGTAGCTTTCTTAGTCTCAATATACTGAAGTTCGATTTGGTAATTATATTATTACTTTACATAACATTAATTAACATAACAATTATATTAATTTTATTTATTATGCTAACCCGGCCCGGCCCAGTCTTTACCCGAGGGTGTAAGGCTCTTTCACAAGCCGAGGGGAAACACACAAAAAGAAATGAATCAACCATAAAAAAAAGAAACCACAGAACCCCAAGGTGAATAGCGAATGCAATTAAAAATCATCGTTTCACAGTGAATTCAAAGAATATAATAATAATAATAATGACTAATAATAATAATAACTCATTAATAATAATAAAGAGCAAAATTGCCGCATTCAAAAGATAAAGAGCAAAAAAAATACAAAGGAATAGTTAAATTAAAAAACACGAAACAAAACCCAAAGAGTAAAAAACCACAAAACGCAAAAACTCAAAGAGCAAAAACACAAAACGCAAAAACTAAACATTAAAAACACAAAACACATACAAAAAAAATAAAGATAACCAAATTAAAATCACTAGCATTTAAAACCAAACAGTTACAAACAAAAATCGTGAAACCCAATAAGCTAAATGATTTTTTTTTCTTAAATTAATCTCAAACCCAAAATTATTTTATTAGGCTACTAATAGAACAAAAATGGCCCTTTAGAGGGTTAATCAGTCTCCTGTTTTGAAGCCGGTTGAGGACCAGTGCTGACAGAACTCTTTTGTTGACTACTCTACAAACTTCCATGTTACACCCGTATTCTACACAGATCTTAGCACCTTTATTTATTTGATTGTTATTAATCTTTGCCTTCAATTAAGAATAATACACCATTTTTGTTGGAGTCGTACTCCCTGGCCCCCTCCGACGAAACCGTGATCACCAAGCTCGCAGGATCCTAGCAGTTCCGAGGCATTGATAATTTATCCACTTCTTTACAGTACCGTTCCAGATTTTTCTCGGCGTCAACATTAAATGAACTGAACAATTGGCGAATATACTAAGAAATAGCTTCCCATAATTTTCCCAAACGGGGCAGTGACCCACAGTTTCAATAGCTATAATGAAGCATTTGTTTTTTTACACACTTTCATTTAACTCGATTTGTTTCAGGTTTCTAAAGACACTTATAGTTCTAAATAACAATGCATTGTTTTCATATTTTTAGAACTTCATTATTAATTAATCGATTAATTTAACTAAATTTGGATTCATACGAGTGACGGCACCTGATAGTCAATTCGAGAAAAAATAATTTAACGACTTCATGATATTTATAATAATAATTATAAATCAAAGAACACAAAGCAGACAAAAATAAGAATAATTTCTTTTTATAATACAATAAAAGTGTGTTTCTAAAAACTGTTTTTGTTAAATTTATCTTTTTTTCACCACTGACAATAAGCAAAGATATTAAGTAAGCAATGAAGTCGTCAATAAAAGTAGGCAGTTTCTACAATTTTATATATTTCCCTTTCAAAAATACACGATAATATAAATAAAGTAGGAGGTTCGCGCGAGTTCGCGAAACCGAGAACCCGCTGTAACAGGCAATTTATACACCGAAAGCAAGCCAAACGAAATTAAAAGTTAACTGACCCTCACTCCTCTTTCTCCGATTTTTGATCAGGAACACAAGTTTGTTTCATCCACTCTCCCCTCGCATGAAAAGTGCGGACAATGCGATTACGATTCACTTCATCGAAAACTGGATTCAGTCCGAAAGCATTAGAAAACGACTCTAGTCTCCAAAAAATGATTTAAAATCAAAAAGAGGTCTCCGATTTAACACAAATGTCTCTTAACCTCCCGACGAACATTGGGGGTGGGTGAATATTCCATCGCCCCCCCTCCTCGTGACAAAGTGGGGTTGTGGGTGCCTCGTATCTCCTAGGGGTAGTGACGGGATATCATCATCGTGTGGTAATTTTCCCCGTGGGTGGGGAATGAAAACGATTTTTTGTCACAGCGTGAGAGTGGGGCTTGTACAGCTGTTGATTATGTAACAGAGAATGTGTGGTGTAGGTGTCATCCCCACCCCACGGTGATGACATTCGTTCACAGCTTATAAGTGTGGGGATTTTTTTAATGCAATTTTTTTATGCAGATGATTGTTTTTGCGCGATTTTTTCTCTCGGTAGGTTGCTTGTTACGGAACAGATTATCATTCCTTTACTTATCTGAACTGTGCAATGAGTAATGAGTTGTATAGTAATTTTATTCAGATTTGATTGATTACAGAAATTAAGAAAAATGAATAACAGAAGTTTAAAATTTAAAAAAATAAAATAACCTTTCGAACAAAATAATCCTAAAATGCATAAAAATATAGAGGACGTTTTTTTCTTCTTTTTTTTTTCAAGAATCAGCAGATTTACATAATAAAATTGTTGGTAAAGCTAAATAAGAGACCTGGACAGTTGAATTTTCGAAGGGGTATCCTCTGAAAACTTTAGAGGCTTTGAGATTAGTTATATTACTTAAATTCTTCTAAGAATATTTAAGAGAGTTGAAGCATATGATATACATAAGGGTAATTGCGGTCAAACAGGATTGTTTCCTCTCGCAAATCAGAGAGTTTTCTTTGCACAATAGAAACGTCTAACAAATATAGGATATCTAATTCCAATAAGCACTCAGATATTTATTTTTAGTTATGTGTGTAAGAAACTATCAATGGTTGTACAGAAAATTTTACTCTTTTTTTTATGAATTTTAAATAAAAGATTTTTTAAGATTTTCATTTTATTCTTCTCTCATCTTTAAATTAGTTTCGTTGTTTCGATTGTTATCAAGCTGAGAGTAGAAAAATTAAAATTACCTTATTGTTGATAAGCGATATTTAATATTGCTATGCTTAACCATTCTTATGTTTGTAGGATTTGTGATTGGAAGGGAAGAAATGTAATAACTGCAGAAGCCCATTTATAAAGTATAGAAAAATTAAAATTACCTTATTGTTGATAAGCGATATTTAATATTGTTATGTTTAACCATTCTTATGTTTGTAGGATTTGTGGTTGGAAGGAAAGAAATGCAATAACTGCAGAAGCCCATTTATAAAGAGTAAAAAATTAAAATTACCTTATTGTTGATAAGCGATATTTAATATTGTTATGTTTAACCATTCTTATGTTTGTAGGATTTGTGGTTGGAAGGGTGAGAAATGTAATAATTGCAGAAGCCCATTTATAAACGGAGAAGAGACAAAAATCAAAAATACAAAATGACGACGTCGAGCTGTACAAATGTTTCAGAAATAAAATACAAAGTGAAATGACACGTACAGAAACACTTCTGCAGAACCTGAAAATATAATAGCTGACTGGTTAAGTCAAAATTATATGCAGATACAGAAAGCAGCTAGGAACTCACTGTGAAAATGAGTCAAACCTTTCCGTACTTGACTTTTCACCTCAGGTCCATTTACCAATAAAAATCATCGAATTTTCATAACAATTCTCTGATGATTCAAGAAAATTAATTATGAATCGTTGTCAAATGTATTGCAGTTCTTTCTACTTCGCTAAATCTAAGATGATTAATTTTTGAGTTCAGACTGCGTTGGAATTCGCGTGATTGAAGAGTTAGAAGCAAAGCAAAAACAATTTAACAATGGGGTAATTCATGTTACGCCATAGCCACATGACAGAGATATATGCTTACATCAATTAACATCTAACTAGAAGTTGTCCTACTCTGTGACAAGGTGTCCTTTTATTCCCTACACTATGCTCAGCGGATTCCAGAACTAGTACAGTCGGACCTCTATTTAACGAAGTCGCTAAATCCCGGAAAGAAGTTCGTTATGTGGAAAATTCGTTAAATAGAGATTCTCCTACTAAAATACTTTAAACTACACAAAACAGTAAATCTCATAAACACTAAATTATTAAAAAAAAATCAATCGCACCTTTATCTTGTAAATATTATTTTGTTTTATATATCTACCCCAAAAAGAAATTTGCAAGGAAAACAAGAATAAACAAAACATTGTCCGGAAAACACTGCATTTTTAATTTTAAAAAAATTTATTAAAATTAATGAATTTTAGCATTTCATCATACGAGGGTTTGTTGATTTCCGCATCAAAAATAATTTCATCTTCATCATCTTCGTCTTCATCGCGATCATTGCTGTATTGTTTTTATTTTTTTTCCACTGTCCACTTCAAAACTGCCTCGTCCACATCTTCATAGACACATACTTTTAAACGTTTTGAACAAGAATTCGATGAATCATAATTTTATATCTTATCACGATTTTTTTATTACGGTTGATAAGCTGTTTGGAGGAATACCAAATTTTAAAGCAATATCGTTTTTTTCACGCCTTTATCCACCTCATGAAGAATTAATTTTTTTTTCTTTGATGCTCAAGCACTTTCGCTTTGACATTTTCCAGCTTCAATGTCATTGATCACCATAAAATGTGTTAAAAGAAAGAATAAGTTTGAAATGTTTAGACATATTTTGAGGAATAGGGAGAAAAAAAAAATTGGATCACAAGGAAAAGTTCGTTAAATAGAGAATGCACTTTGCTATTTGGAGGTTATTTTACGAAGAAATTCGCAAAATGTTCTTGGTTCCAAGGAAAAGTTCGCAAAATAGAGAAATTCGTAAAATAGAGGTTCGTTAAATAGAGGTCAGACTGTATATTGGCGCAGTGCATTTGATGATTGACTTCATTTATTAGTCATCGCATTTGATGATTGACTTCATTTATTAGTCATCGCATTTGATGATTGACTTCATTTATTAGTCAGTGCATTTGATGACTGACTTCATTTATTAGTCAGTGCATCTTGATGATTGACTTCATTTATTAGTCAGTGCATCTTGATGATTGACTTCATTTATTAGTCAGTGCATTTGACGATTGACTTCATTTATTCAGTGCATTTGATAAATTGACTTCATTTATTAAGAACAGGCGACGATATAAACAAGTCATATTTATAATCTAAAGGAAACGCTTAGGACATATACTAGTGAATATTGACAAGCATTTAGAAAAAAAACCCATTTTTTTTTCTCCTTTTCCCTTTTCTTTCGCTCCTGATTACTATTCTATGCCGACACATTTCAAGATCTTAAAAAAAAAAATCAAAAGTCGGGCTTTCGCAAGATTTAAGCACTTACCATAAAGCTATGAAAGTATCATATAAATCTTTGTATTTTAATTACATTTTAAGTACAAAGCAGCGTGTGCGAAGTAATAAAATCGCACTTTGCATTCATTGCAAATCCATCTACAGATAGAAATTCTCTGATAGCTGTAACAGATTTCGATTAAGATTTATAGGAAATATTTTACAAACACCATCTTGTTGTCAGATCAATACCAACGCTGTGACTGCTGCACGAGTCAAGTAATTGCGAAAACATGGTTTCCCGGCTGACAGCAACAAATTATCCCTAGATGACACAACTTGGACGCATTTTTCTCCAAAAATTCTCCAAATTCGAAACTCGAAATATTAAATTCAGTTTTATTACTGCGTTGCTGTCACAGGACATGCATCACAAATAAATCGAATATTGAAAAGTTCGCACCTTGTTCGAGGATAGGGGTAGGATGGTTGTACAGTGAAATTTAAAATTTCCTACTTTAAATGAAATCGCGACCTGTATTCGATTTAAAGGATTGTGCAGGGCAAATGTCGAGATTACAATGGAATTGCCAACGTTTCCCCCCACCTTCGTTCTGTTCGAAAACCACCTTCCTCCATGCAAATCGAATGGAAAAAGTTCAGACGATATTTTCTCACGGAATACATACTCTTAAACTTCGCTTCTGTATCGACAAGTCACTCAAAAACGAACCCCGGTTGAAAGGTGGAAAAATAAAAACTGCAAATCCATTGAAATTTCGATCCGAATACAAAATATCGAACTTGTATATATAACGTCGCTGAGAATGAAAAGTCCGAAACCTCAGGATCCTAGTTTGCTCTTCACAAATTCCACATCCTTTTATTTTTATTGTTGAGTACATTTTCAATTCTCGAGGACTCGAAGTCTGTAAACCCAAACTCAGCCGAAAGCCATTGTCGGCCAAGATTACAGTTTTGTAGCATCTCCATATCATTAGCAATATTTATCTTTGTTTAATTAAATTTAATTTTGTATCAGTTGCAAACGGTTTTTAAAGTCCTTTGTTTTAGTTAAAATTCAATTAATTAAATAGCAGACGATTTTGTTTCTTTCTAAATTTATTTTTATCAGATTGGCAATAAGAAAATTAGTTGTTGTTAAAAAACCTTTTATGGAATGCAGCGTTGATATATGATAGATGATGATGGTGATGAAGCTGTTTGAGATGTATGCTATATGATAGAATGAAGTTTTTTTTGGAATAAACGTTTTAATTTTGAAAATGTCTTTTTTTCCGTCAATAATCCTTACACTTTCAAGCTGTAGAGAAAGCAAGTTGATGTGCGAAGTGAGGTTGCAGAGAAAAACGTTTAACTAATTTTCAATAATTTTTTCCTCCAAAATCTTCAATATTTTAAAGAAAATTTGTTAAGAAAACAATGAATTGAATTTACTTCTACATATTTTATTGCAGGTTGCAATTTCGGTGTTGTAACAAAATGTTTTGGATAAAAATACTGTTGCATAACATCTATCTGTCTTTGAAATGTAATCACGAGAGAAAAAACTTTTCAGAAGCTCTGTTCTGGTGGTATTTTCGTTAAACACAAGATGCTAGTTTATGTAAGGTTTTGTCACGTGTTTTATCAGACATTTCATTTATATCCGCTCTGCATTGTGATCATGTATTTGATATCAGAATATAACATTTCAGAATTGTGCTGCTCCTTTTAATACTTTATGATTTTGCCGATTTGTTTAAAAGTTACTTTGTATATGTGATTTATTTCACCGTCGGGGATACCTTCAAGGTTCTGTAATTACAGAGTGGGTTAAATGGAGTCAGTACATGTGACGTCTTAGTCACATGACAAACGTAACTGAGTATGTGATCTAAATATGTAACTAAATGCTGCATTGTATGGCATAAATGTTCACACGCCTGTCATCTAGCATTTACATTGTCATATTATACATACGCTATTTGCATTTGGTTCCATTTTTGCTGTACAAGCTGGAGTTAATAACAAAGAAGACAATGAAAAATCGAACAGAAGTTTATAAGCCTTCGTTATATTCTATGTAATGCGTTCTTTTAGCCATAAAGGTTTTCCTAAAATACTGGTGTATATATTTATTAACTAACTTATAAAAGTAGCATTTCTATAAAAAAATTCTTTAAAGCGAATTAAATAGATTACAAATTCAAAAGACGTTAAAACAATTCAAATTTCTCTAATCTAGCTGACAAACACGAATGATTCTAATGTAAACAGAATACTGTATTGAAGAAATTAGAAGTTTAAGAACTAAAAAAAGCAAATAAAGATTTTAATTCAAGTCCTGATGTAAGAACTAGAATTTTGATATCAATGAAAACCGAAGCAAAAATCAATAAATATTTCAAAACGTAAAAGAATCGTTCTTATTGTTACAGAGCAGCAGTTGCATGTGGCGCAGTAGATTCGAATTTTAACTTGCTCGTCTATCATGTGATC
Source organism: Araneus ventricosus (assembly GCA_013235015.1). Taxonomy (NCBI): domain Eukaryota; kingdom Metazoa; phylum Arthropoda; class Arachnida; order Araneae; family Araneidae; genus Araneus; species Araneus ventricosus. The sequence goes on from BGPR01010591.1 coordinate 8,511, forward strand.
AGGAATTAACCCAATTAAAGTATTCCTTGCCAAATCGTAGATGAAAAAAACGACCCTCTAGTGATCGAAAGAACGCCAAATCTCAGTGGTATGCATTTCAGAACAAAGAAAATCGATAATTGTAAAAATTAATATATAATAATGCGGTTATTAAATTAGGGAACATGCAATATTAGAATTCTTAGGGTTAAATTTTGTTTAAAAAGCCATATCTTAGAATGCGTATTTTGTTGATGGTTCAGCATTGCTTTACCAAAATTCATAATTGCAATCCAAGTAACTTTTAAGTCTTAAAATTGCAAATTTTTTAAAAGAATTTTTATGATGAGACAATAAAGAGAATACTTTTATTGCAAATTAAATGGATCTTAATAAATACACATCTGTAATTGCAATCTATAATTCTTTCAGAGAAGTTTTTAAAAGGATCATAAACTTCCGTACATTACACCAAAAAGAAATTCACGAGCATGGCAACACAAATCACACCTTAGAGGAAATACCTTGAATTAAGGTATCTACCAAGGTTCGGCGGCAATTTATGAAAAAGAGCTTTAATGGGCAATTTTAGTTTATTTTCTGGGTCACTGTGATACAAAACTATGAATAATACCAGTCAGGAAATTTTCTGTCACTTGAGATTCAGTAAAATGGAGTAATTTAGGTAAAAAATGGTGAAAATTAGAGCAAAGAGCAAAACACTCTAGCAGAAATTCTAATCCATATATTCAAATTCTTTCTATACACAGCACATTTACAGCTATGCTGAAGGCAATGAACTAGTATCTAAGAAATATTTGCATTTTGAGAAAAGTTATGGCAAGTCAAATATTCTCTTATTCAAAATACCACAAAATGCATAGTTATAAACAACTTCAAGTAGCTGTAAGTCAAAAACTATTGACTTCAGAACTATCTGTAGTTCATTGCCGTCATAATACTTAAAGTAATATGTGTTTAAAATTTCAAGGAAATATAAACTAATCTTTTGAGCTATCATGTTTTGCGTAAGTAACTTTTGACAAAATATCAATTTTTCAAGAAACGCATTTAAAGTTTTCATTTGTCTTTCTTAAAAAATGTATTTATTAAACTTCCTTTATAATTCGTCACATTTGTAGTATATACCCTTCTTTATTCACAATCTTATCACTTTTTTCATTCTGACAGCACGTAATTTTTAAAAAATATTTTTTATCCCTGCCAAAGACTGTCTTTTAGAAGTAACGATTCTCTGGTTATTGAAGTCAAGATATTGTTTGAAAGTATATATTGGCCAAAAACTATTCCTAGATCATGGAAAACAATTAAAAGACCATAAAATCTAGCATTAAACAAGTAATACAGCTATTGATGTCCCAAAACAAAATTTCACAAGTGTCCTCTTAAATTTAGAAGTGTTACTAATGGCTGCAATACTTATATTACAAAATCTGGCTAACTCCTACAAAAATACGTACAGGCAGTGATAGAGAATTTAAATAAACAAGAAGATACAATTATAATAAATAATAGTGTAGAGATATTAAATGTAATTAAAGATGTAGAAATAACTAGTGTACATACTTTTGACTTCCAGGATTTATTTAATAGTATAGATATTGAAGATTTGATTAATACCCTAGTAAATATACATAAAGATTTTGATCTTAAAAAAGATATTAACATTAATAATTTTAAAAATCTTATTAATCTTGTTCTAAAAGAAAATTATATCTTTTTTGATAATAGGATTTTCCATCAAATTAAAGGATTACCTCAAGGAGGTTCAGCTAGCAATAGTTTAGCAAATATTTACCTTCACTACTATGAGAAAGATTTTACTAATTATAGCCATAGTATAATATTCCGTTATATAGCTGATTTAATATTATTCAATAAAGAAATGTTCCTTAAGCCACATATTGACTTCTATCCTGATTATTTAAAACTTATAAAAACTAATGACAATGAATTAGCTGCAGAATTTCTAGATCTAGATATAAAAATTATAGATAATAAAATAGTAACAGATACCTATGATAAAAGAAATGCATTTAATTTTAAAATTAATAAATTTCCTTTTTGGGATAGTAATCTTAGCATTCTGTCTTCAAGAATTTAGTGAAAAATTATATAATTAGAAATAATAATTTAGTAACAGACAATGATAATATAATTAAGAACATAAATTTTTTTATTGTTTTGCAATTGATTATGGAATGCCAAAAAGTTTTTAAAGAGTTTATATATATATAAAATATTAGAATAAAACATTCATATTAGTATATAATGGAATATTTTTATTTCTTTGAGGGTAGGTTTATGTTTTTTTTCATATTTTACTTGTAATGTGTAATTTTATTCAAATTTGGATATTGATTTTTGGTTTCAGATTTTTTACATAGATGGCGCCAGGATTTAAAAAAAAATTGGATAGGAATTTCGACTCAAAACCGTCTTTCGAACGTAGTCAAGGAACTGTACCTCTTAAGATAAACAAAGAGAAAAAGAAACACTTATATAAATCGGATATGTATGGGGGCAAATAACTGTAAATTCCAGAATATCTCTTTTTACTTTCTTGTATAGGAGGAAGTAAAGAGAGATTCTGCCTCTCTGAACGGCACACTCAGATAAATATGTCTGTGTGTTTGTCCAAATGGATCTGACTCAATACGGAACGAACTAGAGAGTGGTATTTTCGATTACGATCTTCCTTTTCTTTTACATCAAAACCATCACTACCAAACTCCTTTTACGGCATACAGCAGAACCCCAGAAATACGAAATTTCGGATAATCTGAACATCCTTTTTCAATTTTCTAAAAATATTTTACTGAAAAATAAAGGAAAAATAACAATTATGAACAGATGTTTATTCCTAGCTTAAAAGAATCATTCGAATTATATTTTAAGAATGAATACAGCACCTTAATGAATAGAAACAAACTGAGATACCTTTTTATTACCCTCAACTTGTTTGCCACTGTATCGCCACGTGCTCTTTCCGTACGCCTTCACAGAGCACCCAGAGACAATGCTCTACTGCATTCGGTATATAAATAGTATTTTACCGAATTTCCCGGATAATCCGAATTCTCCGAACTCCAAACAAAGGTCAGCCCCAGTTAGTTCAGATTCCCGGACTTCTACTGTACTAACATCCAAACTGCTGATCTGCATCCAGTTTTTGACTGCACCGGTCCAAGGGAAGAGAAACTGTTCCAAATTGCATGCTCCATTCTTTTCACTATTCGACGAAGCTAAACCCAAAAAATGCCGTGAAGTAGAAATATACGAGAAAGAGGAGTGGAGAGAACTGCAATTTTTAAAATTAATTGGTGGTTTTCTTTTCATCCAGGCTCTATTGCTGTGTTGATATGCACTTCTCGATTCTCTGATTTGTGGGCATTTTATCACTAAGTAAACACAATTTCGAAAAATAACCTTGGTTTAAAACTCTTTGCAATTAAATTTATCAAATAAATGTACGAAACTTAATTTGTTTTCATGTAACTTTGACACGCAAACGAGTATAAAATTTTGGATGAAAATCAAGTGTGAAAAATTCTTGTTGCTGAAGAGTTTAGCAGAAAAACACTTTAAAAGCTTCGCTTTTAAAAAAGTTTTCTTAGGCTATAGGTCTCGATTCCGAATGGGGACTTGTATTGGGGTCGCGGCAATATTAATAAGAAGCAATTCTGCTAGATTTGTTGGAAACTCAAAAACTCATCTTGATTTGAAGCATCTCATTAAAATATTACAAAAATATCAAATCTTATCAAATTTTCTTTTGGTTTTCATTTAGGGACACGGTGGCTTGGTGCTAAGATCTTGGCCTTGGGGCCAGAGGATTCCAGGTTCGAGACTCGGCCCCGTCAAAGAACCGGTATTGTGGAACTTGCGCACAGCCTCATTAGCGCTAAGTCATTAAGTAGTGCCCTTTGCGCACAAGCGTTGGAAACGCTGGTTCTCTATTGCCCCTCTAGTTGTTCGCCAAATTTTCCTGCCAAATGTGATTAAAATCCAGTAAACCTACAATGTGTGCGGAAATTCCATTAGTTAACGATGTGCGCCTGTGCGCGTCGGACACAGAACCGCCAATGTAAGCGGTTCTGGTGCATGCTAAATCCGTCGGGGGTCAATTATCCCCCCGTTTGCGTGGCGTTAAAGTTTGAAGAGGGGTACTGATTCAGGTGTCATCCTCGACATGTGATCACGGTTAAAAATTACGAAGTCCGTCCTAAAATAGCACTCGTGTTGCTGTGAAATGGGACGCAACTAAATTAATCAAAGCTTTGCTTATCATTAATGAATGCTTTTTTTTCTCTTTTACACGAACACTTTGGGTTGCCTTTAAAAAAAAATTACTTTTTGTTCATATATGGGGTGGAGTGAAGAAAAAAGTTTAAGAAACCTTATTTCAAAAGAATTTTGATGCGGAATCGTGGGAAAAAATGGAGTTCAAGTCTAGTGCCGATTTCTCTGTGCAGTCCACGTCAGTAGGATAAGGAGGTAGGGAGGGAGGGGTAGTCGGGAGAGGTACAGAAAGACAATAAAAGAAAAAAGAGCGGAACTCAAGTTGCACTGCGGGGGATTTCCACCCCCACTAACAAGCATTTAAATACCGCGGAGTCAAGTGCCGATTTGAAAGGGAAAATCGTCTGTCCCCTCTCATAGAAAGAATACGTCCAACTGCTGCTGTTTCACATTATGCTGCTACTGAACTCCGGGGGTGGAGGCCGTGACATGCCCCCCCGGTGCCCCCCGGCCTCCCCCCCCCCCAAACAATCTCAGAATACAGGTTGAAGAGAACAGATTTTTCGGCTTTCGTTACATCTTAATATGTTGGGGCAAAGTATTCTGGTATTCGAATCTATTTAGAAGAAATTTTCAAAAACACTACTCAGGAGTTTTTGTTTTTATCGAAAAATTCAGTCACAAGTGTTTCTTGGGTTTTTTATTTTTATATGCCTCGATTCTTTGCTTTTGGTCGCATAATGGCTGTGCGGATTAATGCTTGAATGATCGTCTTAAGCTTCTTTTAAAAAGAGTGAACATTAAAATAATTCATTTATTTATTTATGTAAAACAAATCTTTCTGGTGCATTGATAAATTTACACAAATGTGTAAAAAGGCATAAAGGGGGATGACAACCATGCATAGCAGCGTTAATTACATATTTTCATCTCTACTGATCAAAAATGAATACAAATTCAAGATGTTTTTAGTACTAAAATGTATACGAATGGAACGCTGAGTTAATTCACTAAAAGTGTATTTTTTTAAAAACTCGATTGTAATTGTTTTCGAGCATTAGATTTAAAATAATTCTCCTAAATGTACAGCAACTTATCAACGGAGTAGTTCAAATTAAGGAATCGAATAAAAAAAATAATAGTTATTATTAGAGTTAGATACATTTTAAGGATGGCATACTTCATTACTTAGTCCAAAATGGCAACAACTCCGAACTAATTTATGCAAAGTTGAAACTCCGAATGAATAAAAAAATTTTCATTATTATTTGAGTTGGGCATATTTTAAGAATGACATACTCCATCACCTAATCCGAAATAGCAAAAACTCCGACTAATTTATACAAAGTTGAAACTCCAAATTAATAAAAAAAATATTCATTATTATTTAAGTTGGGCGTATTTTAAGAATGACATACTCCATTACCTAGTCCAGAATAGCAAAAACTCCGAACTAATTTATGCAAAGTTGCAGTCATCTTTCACAAATGCATAAAACTCATTTCGATTTTGTTTTAAGTTTCAATTTCCTTTCTTATCCATTTTCCTGAACAATTAACTGCTTTTTCTGACATCTCCTCTTTTTCTGTTCATCTTCTACGGCAGGGGTTTTCAACCTTTTTTCCCTCGCGTACCCCTTGATTAATCTTTTAATTTTCGCGTACCCCTTAAAGTCATACCCCCTCCCCCCATTCATCCGTCTATGCAAAGAAGTTTTTAACAATAATGTTAAGGGCTTAGCAGTGGTGTAGTCGCAAAATAATCACTACCCGAACGCTCTAACCTGGGTGACAAAAATCGCCCTGTTTTGAAGACATTCTCACCATTTTTTTTATCATTTATTTCTCTTGGAAAAAAGCAGTGCCGGAACGGCGTTCCGGCTCCACTACACCCCTGGGGCTTAGATAAGCTTAAGAGTCAAATAACGCATTAATGACATTTGCAGGACTTATTTTTAATTTTATATTTTATTCCAACTTAAAAATAGTGTTAGTTAAACGGAAAAACAAATAAAAACAGTATTGTAATAATTTCACATCAACTTATAAGCTTAGCTAAAAATTACACTTCGTAATAATCAGTTATTCAAGTGCAAGAAAAATTACAATGAAATCGTTGAGCTTGTTTCGGAGCTGAGTTTTATAAAATTGGCTTCAAATGAAGAAAGATATAATCTCATGTCTGGAGCTGCGTCAAGCTTATTTCGATATTTATTCTTAATATATGTATAAGACGAGAATGCTCTTTCCACAAGTTCTGTGTTCGTGAAAGGTATTAAACCAATGTGGTAAAAGTAAAGTTTACAGTGCATAGCTGTTTCTCCCCATTTAGGATCGCCAACTTTTCGTCACCAAGAGCAAGATGGCTTGGCTTTGTGATGACATTTATTTTGGGTGTGTAGTGAGCATTTTATTGATGACTTGTGGACACAATTCCTGCGGCATCTCATGTGGGTTTCGGGCAAATTTTTTAAACAAAAAAAAACATCAGCGGCTTCGCTTTCAGCAAAGTGGAAAAATAATAGCTTCGCTTTTTCATTGAATGTTATGAATCTAGGTTTTTTTTTAAAAAATTCCAAAAACGAGCATTTCAACTTCAAAGGAAGTTTTATTCAAATTCGAAGAAATCGACCAATGAAATCGTTGATAGCACATACCTGACCAATAAAATCGAATGCTGAAGCGCGAAATAAAAATATAACGATGCCTGCGCGAACAAGACACGAATAGGAACATTCCTGGGCAACCAAACAATTGTTCTGACGTCGTCAATGCGTCTCCTGCTTGGCGGCAAGGAATTAGCGAGCTAAAGCGGGGAGAAAGGGCTTTGCAACGTCAACTTTACTTTAACCTTAAAGGGTATAACGTATATTATTGCTTTGACACCGAGTTCTTGGTACTCTTCTTTCACTGCCACCCAGAAGTCAATCAAATTTCGTTTTTTAAAATTCAGATTCTAATGGAGAATCAGTGGACAGTTCAATTAATTTTTCTTTTTCAGAAATTGTTAATTTTTCAGCTTTTTGAAAAAACGCTTCGTTGAATGGATTTAAAATCCACATATCTGCATCACTGCGGTTCGGAAAATATTGTCTGAATGACAACTTAAGTCCTTTTAAATGTGCTATTATATTATTTTTTACTTATTTTGTTAATTTAAGTTCGTTCTCAGATAAAAAGCTGTGGAGTGTTTCAAAAACTTCATATTGGTTTTTTCAAATACAGGATTCCCAAAAATTCAGCTTCTTAATCATAGACTCGATTTTGTCAGTTACCTTAAAAATGGTTATGGAATGTTTCTGCAATCCTAAATTAAGTTTATTTATTTCTGAAAAAAATGTCAGATAAGTACGCAAGCTACTGCAACCATTCACTTTCATAAAATTTAGAGCTCAACGTAAAAGGGTGGTCTTCAAAAAACAAATGAACTTCATGTCTCAATTCGAACAATCTTCCTCGCGAAAGCCACTTCTGTGTGCAAATTCACTTCTAATACCCACGACGGCCCAGCCTACCCAAAAAGGGTGTAAGGCAAATGTGCAAATTCACTTTTACTTTTCACACGAACTTAGGAAAACTACAGAGAAAAAGAAAAACAAAATACTGTGACTTTTTAAATCCTTTATATTTTCTTGTGTCCGCCATTACCGACTTTGATTTCGCGTACCCCCAACTGGTCCTTCGCGTACCCCTAGGGGTACGCGTATCACAGGTTGAGAATCTCTGTTCTACGGTAACACTAATAGATCTAAGTTTGAAGCAGTTGTACTACTACGTTCAAAAAGTTTCGGAACTTGTGTTATTACGGAAGAACGAGTATATATAGAAAATATTTTTTCGGTGTTTCTTTCAAAGTGACTATATTGTGCAACCACGCATTTTTGTCACTGTTCATATGAAAATGTAAATAAATGTGGCTTGCAAGCCTCCTTTTGCCACATCCCCCGGTGCCTTCGTTTCTGCTCTTCTTTGGAACTTGAGAATCGATGGCAATTCTTCATCCAAGGAAAAAGGAAATTTCGCATGGGGTGAGATCAGGGGAATAAGCAGGTTGTGAAAGTACTGGAATGTGATATTTTGACAGGTAATGTGACACCAGGAGAGTTCTGTTAGCCGTGCAACATTGCATATGATTAGCAATTTCTTTCGTTGGAAAATAATTTAGATTTCCCATCAATGGCTTGGCGAGTGAAGGCATGAAATGGCTGAGGAACTTGTACCAAAGTGGGAAAGGTATGGGCTTTGTCCTCTGACTGTGCTCTTAACCAGCATTTTTCAGAAACTGGTAGACTGAGAAATGGGCTTTGTCCTCTGACTGTGCTCTTAACCAGCGTTTTTCAGAAACTGGTAGACTGAGATATGGGCTTTGTCCTCTGATTGTGCTCTTAACCAGCATTTTTCAGAAACTTTTATAGTGATGTGCGCTTTAGAAACGATCGGGTTGACTGTTGAAAAGTTCCTTCCATGTGAAACTGTAATGTGGGCCAGCTTCCCCTGACAGTCCCCCAAGAAGACAATTTACCTATAATAGAGGAATAAGTCAGCTTCTACCTCCGGTGCTACCTAGGTGCCACGTATCGCTTTGACCATCAGAAGATGCCACAGATAGTCCTTGTTCACCGATGCGTGAAGATTCTCTTTTGTCACGAGTTCTTCACTATCAGACTTGGTTCAATATGCTAAAGTTATTTGGATTAGAACCAGAATTTAGACCTACAGTACAACGCCTATTATCCGAAGACCTAGTATCCTAATCCAGTTTTTTTTGGGGAAAACGAGAAAAAAGCATATGTATAAATGAACCTTAATGCATAATTAAATTTGTGGTTTCTTTTTCTCATATTGATCTTATAATATTTACAGATAATTTACAGGTTTTGTTCTTATAATATTTAATTTTTAAGCTATGTCCTGTAATATTCGTAACGAATAAAAATATATATATATTTGTAGAATTATTAAAATATTTAAAGAAAAGAATCTTTAAAAAATAATAATAATTAATAAAAAATCGTTTGGTCATAAAAGAAATTAATTTTAAAAATATCGTTTGGCTGAAAAAAAAATTAATTTAAAAATATCGTTTAGCTGAAAAAGAAATTAATTCAAAAATATCGTTTGGCTGGAAAAGAAATTAATTAAAAATATCGTTTGGCGTAATTCTTTTCTAAATGTTATAAAAATATTGTGGCTACTATATATTTGTCTTTTGCTAACGTTGCCTAGCAACGGAAAAGTATAATGATTGAAGATGGAATTCGATGTAAGTCAGTGATGTAGCGTTTGTGATGTAAGCGTATCTGTTTGTTTTACATGTTTGTGCTGTGGAAGACTTCCTATAAACATATTATTTTGATAAAAAAGGCTCCATGATTCTTCATGCTATGCTGAAATACATCACAGTCCAACTTTTAATCCTTATAACTGAAGTTCTACTGTAATTTCATGCACTGCATTGTATACGTTGAAAGATTAAGAAAATGTACATAGGATGATTGATCATTGCGTTCATTCTAAACTGTGCATGTAAATACGTTTATTTTAATGTAATTATTGAATAAAAGAATATTTTTATACCGAACAACTGATATTTCAAGAAGTTAACGACAAGAGGCATTCCAATCCTTCTCTTAGAGCGACAATCACCTATAAAACTTTACCGCATCTCACCCAAACTCGAGTTACTAAAAGTTGCCCCGAAGCATCGTTCGCCTAATTCCAGGAAAATGGCCACGAAGTTAGTAAACGGGTTTTGAAGCAAAAGGAAGAAGAAGAGGTCCCATCGAAACCCAACGTGAGGAAGGCACCCTCGTATTATCTGGGGCGGCGGGTCTGCAAGAAGCCGCAAATCGTTGCCGTAACGCTGATCCGTCGTTTACGGACGAGATTACGGGGAACGAGTGGGTCCGTCCACTTCATTACGGGAGTTAGCCGCAAGGAGCGAGTTATCAAGCGGCCGGAGAGTGGACGCTGGTCGAGGATTGCCATCGACGCCCGAAACGAGCTGGGGCGATTCTGTTTCCACCCCAGTTGAGGTTCCATCGTTCTTGGTGTGTGCAGAAAGTTGGGATGTAACAACTGTCTCATTTTTTTGCTTCCTTTTTGTTCTAAAATTTGTTCTCCGTATTTTGATTTTAAACTGTATTGCGCTACAATCCGGGTATTTTAATAAAAAAGCTAAGTATAAAGAAAAATAAATATTCAGTATTGGATCCCACTGCTGTTAAGAATTGAGAAAATTCAGCAAATTTTGTTGAATTTTTGAAACATACTTAATGCATCAGAATACATATCAATTAAATTTGGAATTTATTTAAAAGAAACGCACACTACAGAGAGAACTCCAGTTACGGAGTGCAGAAACAAAATGAGCATCAAACACATAGAGCACATCAATGAATGCTAAAGATGTTAAAAGAACCTATTGGAACATCGAAGGTTGTATACGCTCGTCATAAAAACATTAAAAATATGGTGAGAATATAAAAGCTATAATCACTAAACGATAAAGGTTATAATCACTAAACCATAAAAATTATAATCACTAAACCATAAAAGTTATAATCACTAAACAATAAAAGC
>BGPR01010591.1:31296-49290 GCA_013235015.1 Araneus ventricosus
ATATGGTTTTATTATCAGATTTGTAGACATTTGTCAAGTTTTGGGGAAAACCCATTCTCTATTTTCTCCACTATGCTTCGGAACTTGGAACTAAACGTGCAGTATTGTGCCAGTATTCGAGAAAGTTGATTGAGAATAACAGTGCTTTTTTTATTGTGTGTTTTTCCTGAAAGGGTTCAATCATAATTTCGAAATATTTTTTGAATAAAAGTTCGACGTTTTCATAAATTATTACAGAGAGTTACTGCAGTTTTAGTCACCACATAAAACATTTATGAAGGAAACGTTTTCAAATGGACCCTGCTCTTTTAAAAAAAAAACCCCACCCGAAATTCCTACATGAAATGACATTGAGGAAAACAGATTGTAATTTCTCCCCTTTCAACCTTTGAAACATCAGTTAATGTATAACATGCTATAATTTATGCGATTTAATTAATTTCTAATAAGAGTTATAATAAATTTTAAAAAACTGAACACAAGAAATTGCGCGCAGAAAAAACTCGTAACTAACACAAATATATGATTAATCTTGACCGCATATTTTTCAATTATAACTTTAATTTAAAAATAAAATTAGGTTTGAACCCTCAGTCAGACAAAATAGAAAGCCCAGAACTACATTAGTTAGAGTAACTTCTGAAAAAAAAGTCACCGAAAATTGTATTCAAGATGTCATCCACATTAAATTATTTTCGCAAAGCAGAAAAATTGAAGGGTGCAAAAAATAAATAAATAAATAATAAAATATAATCTCAAAATGTTTATGAATACAATTAAAATTTTAAACACTTTGCAGTGCAATTTTTTTAAAACAAATAATTTTGTGTCATTTTGAAAATTAAAGACACAATATTTTTACAACCTTTCAGATTTTCAACCTTCTTAATACCACATTCTGCAAATAGTTCACTTCCGTTCACTCATCTAATACACTCGATTCACATAAGAACTCAACCACCTACATCATTTACAGCCCCCCCCACCTTCAAATCATCAGCAGAACTTCAAAGCATACTGCTCCCTCACACGGGGAGAAATTACAACATTATTGGTGCGCCCCTCCCCCCTTCAAAGAGCCCTTTTATAGCTTAGTGAAACTGTTTATTGTATCCCTGTGATAACCATGTTAACGGGTGTACAGTACGGTTCGACAGTAGGCATGTGTAGTAGGTGCTTGACTTTTCTGCGGCTTTGGAGAAGTTTGCTTTTGGGGGTTGGGGCTTTACAACTCGGCACAGATGGGCTTTATATTCTGTGTCGGTCGGGAGGTAAATGGATTTGATGCTCATTCTGGCGGTTTTTGCGTGAATCACGAGCGATTATTTCGGAATGCTGCGAGCGGGTGATACTCCTCTCCCTATTTTTGGGAGTCTTTTTTTGCTTTCACCAGTATAGACAGGCGTTCTGGAAATAGAGGATTCGGCGCTGTGACAAAGTATTGACGACGGTCCTTCTAAAATCTGAAGAGCGGCAAATTGCTTCAGTGACGTCCGCTTTTGTTCCGCTCGAGGATCTGTGTCCGACACGTCACTGAAAGGATGCTTTTTATAGCGGGTTTGTCAGTTTTCGCAACAGTATCTCATTTTTTGCGAGCGAGTAGAATGAGTTTTGGTTTGTCCAGCGAACTGTTGAATATAGAAATGGTAAAGTTCATAAGAGATTAAAGTTGATAAACTTGCTTGTTGTTAAAACATGCTTTTTTTGCTTCTTGAAGGTCCCCGAACATGAGTAGATTCGGTTAAAAATCGGTTGCGACTTGTCTGCTATAACTAAATGATATCGAGGATCTGTGTCCGACACGTCACTGAAGGGATGCTTTTTATGGGGGTTTGTCAGTTTTCGTAACAGTATCTCATTTTTTGTGAGCGAGTAGAATGAGTTTTGGTTTGTACACCGAACTGTTGAATTTAGAATTGGTAAAGATCAGAAGGGATTAAAGTTGATAAACTTGCTTGTTGTTAAAATATGCTTGTTTTGCTTTATGAAGGTCCCCGAACATGAACAGATTCGGTTAAAAATCAGTTGCGACTTGTCGGCTATAACTACCTGATATCCAGGATCTGTGTCCTACACGTCACTGAAGGGATGCTTTTTATAGGGGGTTTGTCAGTTTTCGTAACAGTATCTCATTTTTTGAGTGCGAGTAGAATGAGTTTTGGTTAGTCCACCGAGCTGTTGAATATAGAATTGGTAAAGTTCATAAGAGATTAAAGTTGATAAACTTGCTTGTTGTTAAGATATGCTTGTTTTGCTTTTTGAAGGTCCCCGAACATGAGTAGATTCGGTTAAAAATCAGTTGTCGGCTATAACTAACTAACTAACTAAATCTAACCAGTCTAACAGGATTTTTGGCATTATTCTAAGTTAATTTAGCTTAGTTAAATAAACATTCTGTGTTGAAGCTATAAGAGGATCATTTTGGGACGAACTTAGTCACCGTGAACCTTGGTCAGAAGGCAAGTATAACATCCGAACCGACACTCCCTCCCCAATCTTCCTGTCTGCGCCAATGGACGGGTGTTCGACCTCGGCAGATTTTATGAACACCGTACTCGTGTACAGGGCAGGCTTCCTCTGCAATCGAGTGTTGAATCCTCCCGAAGTTCGGTCTGCTTCTATAGTCCAAGACAACTCAAGAATGTTATACAGTGGAAGCTATGGATGGTATTCTTCCGCCAAGTGAAATAGTCCTGCAATTATTCTAATGTATTTTAAAAGTAATTGACATATTTTAACAGAATTTTCCTTTAAATAACAAAACCGATATTCTCTGCAATAAAAATCTATTTTCAAAACGTATGTTATTTAATTTCTTAAATCTTTTTTCCCCGCCTTCTGTCGGAAATTACGAAGAACCAAATGACCTTGGGAGCATTAGGGGGGGGGGGGAAATCTTTTTTTCTCTGTATCTACGGCGTTCACATTTCGCGAATAATCTATCTTGGTGCTGGCGTGATTATGATTACTCAGAAAATGTAACAGAACTTAGTGCTGTTAATTAATTTCTTTTTTATCATTTTTATATGGTAGCAACTTCTGAAATATCGCTGCTTTTGAAATTATTTATTGATCTTATCTTTTTTCAGTATTTGCATCATTTTTTGCACATATATATATAACAATATACATCAAAATAAAATTGAAATATATGAAAAGTGAAATATGAAGGCGATGCAAAAAACTCAAAGAAATCAAATGAAAATTAAAATATATCAAAATAAAAAAGAGTACAAATGAGACAAATTATTGAAAAAAGAGGTAAAGTAAAACAAAAGGTTGCGTTATTGGCATTTTCTCCAATATTAAATAATTTTTCCAACATTAAAAAAATGCTGAAACAAATTTCCTTTAACCATAGCTTATTATTCCCGCCAAAATTGTGTCGATTAATCAGTTCCAAAACGTAGGAATGTGTTTTTTTTATGATTCAGTTGTTTTTAATATGTGAGATTGGGTGCAATATTTTAATCTTGATTATTGATTGTAGTGCAATTTATTTCTTAGGGATTTTGCAATATTTAATGATTAATTTTCGATTAGTATTATTGATTTTAATTATTTGTGATAATTCTTATTGCGTGAGAATATATATATGTCTGTGTTTATTGTAGATTTAATAATTTCTGTAACCATTTAATTTGTAGGGATCTCTAATCTTTTAATGTATTGGTTTTTAAAACAAATTTTTGTATGTTTGGATGTACAATTTATATTGTGTGTGTAAATTAATACTTTTGATATTAATTTACATATATATAGAATGCTGCCCAGCATGTAACACAGCATATTATTTTTTGCATTTCATATGTTTGGCTCAATCTGTTTGTCTATGAAAACTAGATGTTAAACTCTAGATTTACCAGATTCATTTGTGCGCAAGTTTATCCAAAACATATTTGCAAACAATGAAAAATATTATAAGAGTGCTAAGAAAAATATTTAAATTGAAATATGAAGCGTTCGGTTATGCTGTATAATATAAAACATTCAATGTTCATAACTTAACTTCTCAAAACTCGTATTAGAAGAGTGAAAAAAAAAAAAGTTTTACTGAATATATAATTTAAAATTTGAGTTGTAATTCGATTATTATTCGAGCATTATTTGTTGTAAATATTTTAGTTTTTTTTATTAAATTTCCTTTTAATTATTAAAAAGTTTATGCATCCTTTATTTCAAGATAACAACATGAAAGCATGGTTGGTGTAATCAATTCTTTTTTTTTTTTGCATAGAATCTTCTGCTGTATACAATTTTAAATATAGTGTCAAGTCTCTACTATTGATATTTCTCAGGCTTCCTTTAATTAATAATGCACAAATTATGTACTTAAAAACAATGTAATAGTAAAAAAAAAAAAAAAAAAATCGATCCAACCAACTTTCTCTTTTTGCTTTGAGAACGAAACGTTGGCGCACACGAAGCAAAGAAAATGTGAAGTTGGCGAATTCTAATAGAAAGTAACCCCAAAACGCGTAAAAACACCAACTACGTCATTCAACGGTGCAGCGCCGGAAGTACAGCGTAATCTCTGTTTGCTTCTTGGCCTGTCTTTGAGTACTGATTATCGTGTCCTCTGGCATTATCTTAGAAATTTGATTTTGCTAAGAATACCCCCCAAACACATACACACATCCTTATTCCCTTACTAAGCGAGAATAAACAAAACTAACGGGGTTCAGAAGCCTAACAGTTATCGCACGAATTTCTTTTTCTAGAAACGTTTCAGAAGCTCAAATATTTTCCTAACACAATATAGTTCAATTTCAATGCCGAATTACACTTGTCGTGAAGTGTGTAAGCTGCTAGACCCTTGAAACTAACTGTAATTAATTGAACTTCACTTATGATTTCACTTCCTTTTAAAAGTGGAAGCGCAATTCCAGTGTCGCCAGAATCCAATAACACGCCAGTATTTTCGATCCAGACAATGCAAACACGAAAATGGAAAAGAACCACCCTCAACCTACAGAAAACCCGACACTGTGAGCAGTACACAAATTTCATCTACGCTACGATACGCCGCAGAGATTTCGCGCGCATTCTCTTTGTGTACATTTCACTCGCATAGTGAGCTCTGAAGCCGGCTACTTATGTGTATTGAAGAGCTTTAATAGACTGTCACTGCTTTGTCAGAAGCGCTGCAAACCGCAACACCCCGGGGTGAAAGGTTCTCAATAGATTAAATTAAGATGAAGCGAGGACTTTGTAGTTCATGTCGGCCATTGTGACTCGCAGAGAGGTGGCCACTGTTCCAAAACCGTGGCTCTTCATAACAGAAGACTCACCCAAATGGCGTGGAACAAAAAGTGTCGAGTTACTTTGACTCCACGGACCGCTGATCAAGGAGAACAGCTACTGTTGGGAAGTCTGTTAGTGCTGGGTTTGCTGTGAAAAGTCTCTTGGCGAGATTTTGGATGGAATAATATCTTACACTGAATATACAGCGTAAATAATCACTTATACAGAATTGTTTTGTCGTTAAATGTAAGGAATAGCCTCAGTTGCAGATTTAAAAAGAAAGCATATAATGTTAAAATACATTTAATCGGATTCACCTTTAAGAATGCCTCGGCGTTTTTGCACCTTTCACCTAGCCATTGTTTCTGGAATCTGAAATTGGCGATGCTTCACGAACCGGTATCCGGCTGCTGTTTTCGACGATTTTAGATCATTTCAATGGCCGCCGGAGGAATCCTCCAAACAACGCGTAGCGATTGTTTGATGCGGCCGCTGAGTATTTTAAAATTATGAAATTCGAAATTCCATAACTTGGTCAGTTTTAGTCGCAGACGAGTGGATTTTTTTTCTTGTAGTTGTTTAAAATGTTAGTGCATTAGGAATATTTTATATGGAATATCGAATTTTATAAAGTATAGACATTTTTATTCTCTGCAAGAATTTGGGGTAGGTTTGAATTTTCATTCTTTTACTGATATTTTTATGAAGGCAGTTTTTGCCAGACGGCTAACGATTTTTAAATCAATTTTGTTAGCGATATTATGTTTGTTTAATCTTTTTAAAAATTCTTTTGTTGTTTATTTATCTTGTTCGTCTTGGTTTGGGAAATTTCGGGCTATGAGAGGCTTTAGTTTGGCGTAAAGCAAGCCTCTTACAGAAAAATTTCCCAATTATTTTGAATCCATTTCGAATATAGTCTATAGCCCTTGAAAAAGTGGACTAGAATGGATTCCTTGTTTATTTAATTCGATTCTCTCAGAGTATTTTTGGGGGATTTTGTGGTTTCTAATTTCTTTGAATTATATTGACTTTCTTTGTTTGTTGTATATTGCGCGCACAGCATTATTTAATTGTTAGAGAACCCAAATTTCAGTAATTTTAAATTTAAAAGATTAATTGTAGTTATAATTTCAAATTTAATAGCTCTA
Source organism: Araneus ventricosus (assembly GCA_013235015.1). NCBI lineage: Eukaryota > Metazoa > Arthropoda > Arachnida > Araneae > Araneidae > Araneus > Araneus ventricosus. The sequence goes on from BGPR01010591.1 coordinate 37,689, forward strand.
AAATAGGAAATAAAATTTTCTATAGATTGATATGAAATTTATCTCGCTATGATCAATAGTTCCCGAGAAATTTTAAATTATATTAATCATATATTTCAAATTAATTTCAGTTTTTTAATAGAAAGTAGTAAATCACGTCAATGGTATATCATGCGCGTGATATAGTTTGGACGTCACGATGCATCTAATTATTTAGCGCAATCGTGATGATATAATTTAATAATATTCTTTGTCAACGTTAAAATTTACACAAAGATATCTGAAGTACAAGGAAAATTTTTAAACGACGGAAAATACTTCACACTGAATGTTGTTTAACAAGAGGTTTTTTGAATAAAGAAATATGTAAATAAAAAAAAATTCCTGTCATAATACATATGTTTATTTTGTTTGTTTTCAGTCAATGTTAAACATTTCTCTCGCATATATATATAAACACGCCAGATTTGACGGGAAATATCTCGAACGAAGAGACCGTCATACTATGACTGGTGATTTTCTAGTTATATAATAATTTCATTATCATTATTTGAATATCGCCAAGTGGCGAATAACACGGCCAAATTGCAAACCTTCCCAAAGGGAAGCTGTCCTGTTTTCGATTTTACATGCACCCGATGAAGCGAACGAACGCATTCCGTGGTTTACAGCGGGCTGAACGTTTGACTCTGTCTGATACGTCCTAAGAGCTACAACACGTTCATTTAGAGCGGTCATCGTTCCATGACGTCGCGCGCAGATAACTCCCGTGTCTGATAATCATGAAGCTAAGCGACTGCAGGGTGAGTCTTCACTCCGCGCACCCCAACCCCATTGTGCCGTAGATGTGAATGCTTCACACCAACTGAAATATGAAGTCTCTCCTTCAAGTATAGAAAAGACTGCAAAGGAGAGTCTCTTCTACAAGAATGTTCATAAAGGGACGAAGACAGCTATCATTGTCGAATTTGATTTTCTCTTCAGTCACCATTCTGCGTTTTAAAGTAATTCACAAATACAGTGGAATCTCCCTATAACGAAATCGCTTGGTTCCAGTTGAAAAATTCGCTATTGAGAAAATTTCGTTATACGAGATTTTTGCAGTTATTTTAAGTAAATGTAACAACCCTTTTAGTATGTGCGATAAATTCAAAAATATTTAATTATGACTTTCAATTGAAAACGAAGTAATATTTATTATAAATTTGTTAAAATTATACTAATTTTTATTGTATAAATAAAATGCTCAAAAGTGTAGACAATTCACCAATTTAGAGAATAATATGTACTAGTATGGATAAACGTAAAATGCGTATTGTCACATCCATTTGCTGTTTCCACCCCGATTCTTGGAATCTTGACCCGTAGAAATGTTGCTCCCTCTGTAGAAACCCAGGTCCCCACAACTGCATTACCTTTCACATAGCATTCTATTGATATGTGTTACCGCTGGAATGAACAATGCGAGTGGTTCCAGAAACAGGCACGTGTGAACGATTTGTTTGCACAGAAATTAGCAACTTTCTTCAAAAATGACAAAAATCGAAAAGATAAAGGTCTGAAAAAATACGTAATAGGGAGACAACCATTTCGACATATGGAGAATATTTTGAATATTATTTAACATTCCGATTAAAAATTTCGTTATAGGGAGAAATTCGCTGTAGGGAGACTTCGTTGTAGGGAGACTTCGTTGTAGGGAGACTCTACTGTATGGTTCGATTAAAATTCAGCTGAAAAGCGATAAAATTTTATTGAATTCCGTCTCTTCCCACAGAAAGATTGTTTCAAATTCTGCTGACAGTTTAAGGTTTATGAAAAATTCTACTTGCCATCAAAGTTTTGAGCTATTTTAACAAAACTTTGTTGCTGTTATTATTTGATTCAAAAACATTATTTTATATTCTGACATTGCCCCTATGTGCTACTGGTGTCACAATATTATAACCATAAAACATATTTTATGTGAATCCCATAAGTTTAGCATTCCATAGAACTATTGTGCATCGTTTATTTTGCATCTTTTATTTTTTAAATTTCCTCTGAAACCATTTTGATGTGTTTTGTTGAGCAAATATTAGCCGTTTCAAAAAATTCCAATGTATTTGGTACTGTGCCTTGAAAATATCGTTTGTGTTATAACAAAATGCCAAATTTTCCAAAACATTTATTGATACAAAACACTTATTATAGGTTTGCTATAAATGCTATAAAACTGTTGTATGTCATATGCGATAGTTGTACGTTATCTCAAAATGCCATTTGTCGCTACTGGTTCTACACTATATGCCCAAAAGTATCCGGACACTTGCAGATTTTCACATTTTTTAGAATTTCCCCGGAATGGTTTAACTGATTGCCTTTAAACTTCAGACATGTAAAGAATAGACAATAACTCACATTTTACATTGAAGATTCGGCCCTGAGGGCAATTAGGGGACTGTCTACAAGCTGATGAAGATGAAAATGTTTCTGGCCCACCGCGCTTCACAGAATACTGATAACAAGATAAAACTTTCAGAACTGGTTATGTTTAATGTGCATAATAGTTACAGGAATTTTCGTAAACTCATCATAAATATATGGGAAGATATAAAGGTTTTCTTAAAAATTCTCAAATTTTCCCACCATTTTTTTGCTTATAACATGCAGAGTTTTCTGTTATATCACACGAAACTTACAGAAAAGATGACAATATGTTAGAGAAGTATTTTGTAAAAATTTGGAAAAGAATGTTTAAATATTACAGGAAATATGAGCATTTTTAGTAAATAATGTTTTATTGCGCATGCGCGAAACATAGCATAATTTTTCTTTCACACCTTTAAAGCCAGATATATAGGGCAGCTTATATAAAAAAGTTCAGTTCAATATCATCAGTATTCAGAAAGATATCGGCATTACAACGAGCAGAATTTTAGCTCCTGTCGAAGAGAAGCTAAAAGATGAGGGGTTGTACACAAATTGATATTTTTTAAACTCATATATTTAAATAGTTATATTGAATTGTATAGTGGTTAGAATTTGTTGAATACCCACGAAGACTTATCAATTACGTGTATAACTTAAATTCCAGCTAATTAGGCACTATAAATAACAAAAAAATTTATTACTCTAATTATATTATTTACAGCATTATTAACAAGTTACATATTACAATTTTACGGCCAAACGATATTTTTAAATATATTTCTTTTATGGCGAAACGATTTTTTATCTAATTCATTTCTTTTCTTAAAATATTTTAATAATTCTACATACATATTTTTTATTCGTTACGAATATTAGATGTGTTCATGGGTATTCAGCAAATTCTAACCGCTATACAATTCAATATAACTATTTAAAGATATAAGTTTTAAAAATATCACTTTGTGTACAACCCCTCATCTTTTAGCTTCTCTTCGACAGGAGCTAAAATTCTGACCATTGTAATGCCGATATCTTTCTGAATACTGATGCTATTGAACTAAATTTTTTATATAAGCTGACCTATATGTCTGGCTTTAAAGTTGTGAAAGAAAAATTACACTATGTTTCGCGCATGCGCTGTAAAACATTATTTAACATTATTTACTAAAAATGCTCATATTTCCTGTAATATTTAAACATTCTTTTCCAAATTTTTACAAAATACTTCTCTAACATATTGTCATCTTTTCTGTAAGTTTCGTGTGATATAACAGAAAACTCTGCATGTTATAAGCAAAAAAAAGGTAGGAAAATTTGAGAATTTTTAAGAAAACCTTTATATCTTCCCAAATATTTGTGCCGAGTTTACCAAAATTCCTGTAAATATTATGCATATTACACATTACCGTTTCTGAAAGTTTCATCTTGTTATCAGTATTCTGTGAAGCGGGATGGGCCAAAAACGTTTTTGTCTTCATCAGTTTGTAGACGGTCCCCTAATTGCCCTCAGGGCCAAATCTTCAATGTAAAATGTGAGTTATTGTCTATTCTTTACATGTCCGAAGTTTAAAGGCAGTCATTTAAGCCATTCCTGAGAAATTCTAAAAAATGTGAAAATCTGCAAGTGTCCGGATACTTTTGGGCATATAGTGTATCTAGCGAGACTACAGCCAAGAGGTCACTTTTGGTGGAAGTGGTCTCGGGAAGGTTGACGCGCAATATACGTTCGGACTCAGTCCGGGCTGCATACAGCCATTCTGTACTCGAGCAGAGCACCATTGTAACTTTGGAGGGCTCTGATTGGACAAGCGAATCTGACGTCACTCTTCAGCACATTGCATCAACAGTGAGACACACGTATCTTATTTATAGTTCTTAAAACTCTAAATACTAATTTTTTCTCCAAGATATTGCCTGAATTTATTTTCAAAAGGGGACTTTCTTCTTGATTTAATGTCGTTAGATCTGCTTCATTATTGCTTCGTTCAGATCTGAAACATCAAATTTCATATTTTAATAGTTAACTTAAACCATGATAAATATAAATATTGAAATAATGCGTGATATAAGATTACAAATTGCAACATACATCATCTAAAAGATAATGATTTGAAATAATTATTGCTTCTTACCAGCACACACGCCTTGTTCCAGATGGTCTGGAAGATTGAAAATTCCATTTCTTATCCGATGTTCTTCCATATTCTTCTACCCATGAATGCACATCGGAAACACTTTTAAGGTTGCTTCGAACGATGGTTTCATCTTCAACGATTTTAACAACTTCGTTTACAAAAGTAGGTGGGAAGTTTTGAATTATGAATAGCCATGGCGTATTACACAAGGAACATTTCGCTATCGCTAGTTGAAATAATCAGTCAGAGCGTGGTCAGAGGTAAACAAACAAGCAAAGCATAGTTACGTCAGATTCGCTTGTCCAATCAGAGCCCTCCAAAATTACAATGGTGCTCTGCTCGAGTACAGAATGCCTATATGCGTCCGGGCTTAGCCTCTCGTCTGTCCAGAGATTCCCGGCCTTCCCGGGGCGTTAGATGTCAAGGGGTGGACTGCCCCGGGTCTTAGGACTTTCTATGGCCCCAGCCTCGAGCTAATGTGGAATCTCGCACAGAGAATGATGACTTCGGGCTTGTGACTTTTGAATGATCATGCCTATAGGTCAAGTGAGGGGTTGGACTCCGATGATGTTAGGCCTGTAAGAGTGGCCGTGGCTTAGTTGGGTGGTGAGATTATTTCCATCTACACACTAGTTTGCGGTAATGGGAGCGGTGTTTTGTCTGTTCTAGCTGTTACATCAGAATTTCGTATGTTTTGCTATGAGTTGGTTCTTGGCATACGACATTTTGATATGATAGCGACGATGTGATGAAAGGGAAAGATTGTTTACTCCATGCCTTGCCATAGGATTACACGGAAACCTGAATTTTATACATTGCCGTTAACATAACATTTAAGGAATGAAAAGTTTACATTTTACTTCCTTCAAGTCCAACAATTGAATCATTGATTGCAGAAGCCACACGAGTTAACAATTTCAAAATGCTGATGGAAAAAAAAAACTGATTAATTTTTTAAAAATCAATGTGTGAAGGGAGTATGAGCCATGCTTACGTAAGACATCAAAATCACTTTATTTCCGAAAATCTCTTGTAACTTGCAAAAATAATTTAATTAAAAAAATTAAATTTGAAAAAAAATTAAATTTGGCAAAAGAAAATTAAACTTGATTTTTTTTTCAATGATTTTTTGAGGTCAAACATTTTAACCACAAGAAAAACATAAACGATAGATAGGATGAATGTTCATTGAACACAATGGATATTAGTATCTTTTCTTTATAATAGCTGGCGGTAATTGTGAGAAATTAACGAAGAAGTTTATCAAGATTTCTTCCGAGAAGAAAGCGATGAAGTAGTAACAGAAGGGGGAAGCAATATAATAATAGATATGGAAAAATGGCTTGAGCAACCTTGGTCAGCATTTGAATAGATGATGGGCATGTGCAAAATTAAATTTAAAATATAACTATGTTCTTTTAAAATTGTGATAAAGTAAGAAATTTTCTTAAACAAAAGTGTAAGGAAATTAAACATATATATTTTTTTTCATTTTAAGTCGAGTTAAAGTTTTTTTATTTGAATTAAGTCCTAAAATTTTTAAAATTAGATTATTACTCTTATACGTTTTGTGAAAAAAAAGGAGGGGGTTGCAGTTTGCTTACGTAATTATAAGAGGGGGGGGTTGCGATTTGCTTATTTTTGCTGACAAGGGGGGAGGGGATCAAAAATTACCAAAAACATGCTTACGTAATATTTGAACGGCCCCAAATGACTCGTGATTTCTACAATCAAAAATTCAATTAGTTTCTTAATATTCAGTGATGATGTATTTTTCAATAAAGTAGTTGAAAGCACTAGAATGCCAAAGGCGAAACAAATGACGGACTAAACAACTAACTGTATACAAACATTTCTGTTTATCTCTCACGTAGACACAAAAGCTTGCTTAGTTTCTTTCCTTTTCCTTTCCGTGTGGCTCGGAGGGCAGCTGGCCGGCTTCTGATGACCCGGCCAGTTGTTGCTCTGCCGCGAGATTTACCCATTTGCCCGTAGTTGTCGCCTGCGGTCCAGGTAATTAAACGGGAGTTAGGGGAAGAAGTTGCGGCCGATCCTTGTTTTGTCTTCGATAGACTTATCGGAGTTGCCGCCATCGGCTCTGCGAAGAGTTATTGAAGTGTAGTTATTGACCCGCACCGGACAACCGACCATTCCGTGCATTCCTGCCCACTTTTTTTATGCGAGGAAGTGATTTAGGGTTCTTGCTGAGGTGCGAAGGAAGGTCAGAGGTTGTTACTGCCGTGTAATACATTTAGACCAAACCTATCGAACTCTAAGGTTAAGGTCGCAAATAAGTAGATACACACGATAATTTTTGTTAAAACTTAAGCTTTATAAGTCTATAAAAATGACAACAGTTGAATTAATTTTCTCTTTCAAATACTGGACGCTGCTTCTCCTTAGTCATCTTTCCTGTTTTAAAGGAATCCATTTCGCAGTGATTGAAATCAAAACTGAAAATAATTTTCAATAATTTTAGATATCATCGGAGGAGTGCTTCCTTTCAAGTGTAAAAAAGTAGCCGTGTTGCATATATATATTTATGATCTTTGTTTTACTTAAAGGTAGTTTTCCCGAATAAGTAATTATGAACTAGAATCTCATCGGAGAAGTGCTTCCTTTCAAGTGTAAAAAAGTAGTCGTGTTACATCCCTATATATATTATGATATTTGTTTTAGTAAATGTAATTTTCCCGAATAGAAATAAAAAAGGTTATGGATGAAATTAATAGGGCGAAAGAAAGTTTGAAAAGGAGGGCTTGCGAAAGTTTTATCATAAATAGTGAAAAAGTTTATACATTGTTTGAATATTTGAATAGCTTGAAAGTTTGAATATTATGAATAGTGAAACATTTTAATATTTAAGAGTAGATTGAATTTTAAAAGTGTGTTATTTTAGTTATGCAGGTTAATATAGTATTCTATATATTACAAAGGGTTATAATTAATTTTTGACTAATTAATTTATAGTTGATATCTTTGTTAAATCTTGTTAATTATAACTGTTAATATAGTACAACGCAGTAAAGCTTTTGTGCACTAGGATGTAAACAGTCTTCTCTGCAGCTCACTAGTTTGGTGTTACAACCCCAACCTGCTATGATTTAAGGCCCCTTGCACAGACACCGATTAGTGTCGACCGATTTGAAACCGGTCTGCAACATTCTATTAGTAGTGTATAGAGAACAATAGGAGCTTGCACACGTACCGACGCCTGCAAAAACCGATCGGTTGTCGAGAATTGCCACTGCACTTCGCCGACATCGGCAGCTGCGGGGGGGGGGGGCAGTGACATACGTAAACCTACTGGCGCTTGCACTCACGCCGATTTCTTTAGTCCGATTTCTTGCAGGTGTTTCCAGTGGCATATGTAATTCTTCTGCCGCTTGCACACACACCGATTTCAGCCGATCGACTTCGCTCTCGTGGCGAAATAATAACAGTTTACAAAAAAAAATATTTAACAATATTTTTCAATTCAAAACATTTTCATTATGAAAAATTCGGATGTAATTATTATTATCGATTAAATATACTATAATAAAGGTACATAGTAAGTTAAGTAAAATTAATATTTCAAAAATTTATTTAAATAGGTAAAAATAATTTTAAGTATTTAAATAGTGACTTTAGTTTGTGATATGTTGGCTAATTATTATATTATTTTTTTCAAGTATGGCAGAAGAAATTGATAATGTATTCGAAAATGACCAGATATACATCCGGTATAAAACCGACCGACACGAATCGGTGTGTGCAAGGAAAGCATCGCCTGCAAAAAGCCGAACATTTTCAAAACCGATCGACACGAATCGGTGTGTGTGCAAGGAACACATCGCCTGCAAAAATAGACCGTTTTCAAAACCGGTCGACACGAATCGGTGTGTGTGCAAGGAACACATCGCCTGCAAAAAGCCGAACATTTTCAAAACCGGTCGACACGAATCGGTGTGTGTGCAAGGAACGCATCGTCTGCAAAAATAGACCGTTTTCAAACCTGTCTACAAAAATCGGTGTGTGTGCAAGTAGTCTAACACTCTTCACTGCAGAGCTCCAGTTTGACTTTTCGATCGTCCCCCACCTTACCTCTAAAATTGTTTTCACCGCATAACACGCAAAAAGCGAAAAGCCCATCCAAAAAAAATCTTGGAAGGCTCAAAGAATCTACTATTTTAACTTAATAACCTAATCTTTATCCTCATTATATTTTCCTTTATTATTTTAATAACTTTTAGGTACTATTCTCCTTTCTCCTCTAAGTTATTTCTTTCACATCTTCTCCCAACATTAGTAACTCACTTGGTATATATTTATTACTAGCCGCCTTTGGCGATCAGCTTGATCGCCGGAAATAAAATTTCAACTGAATCTCTCTCTGCATAATTTTATATTCATGGTTCCCTTAACAAAGTAGTTTTAAATTTCAAATTGCTATAGACATTTAACCCGCGTTCTTTTCGTAGCCTTGCACTCGTTCTGTTCCTTGTCTGCATTAACGTAAAATACGCGTTTGATTTCAACATTAAATCGCCGCGGCACATTTTACTTCCAGCATCATGCTAGTTGGCTTAAAACACGCTCATAAAAAGAATTAAAACATAGCAACGATAATCTTTCAGTTTACTGGATTATTTTATTATATAATTACTATCTTGAGGACTTCCTTTACAGATTTCACAGAAAAATTGATCAAATAAAAGAAGAAAGTAAAATCCAGTAAGATATTTTCTAAGCTTTAAACAATGGAAGAGAAACACGCAATTAAATATTTGTTTAAACAATGAAGATGGTTTGAAACGCGTTGCAACAATGAAAAGTATTGGAAATTATACCAAAAAAATATTTTTAAAAATTTATTAAATTTAGAGAAATATCGTACTACAACTTTATTGATATCATTTAAAAGATAATTTTTAAATTTTCAGATGGTGTAAAAATAATTTTTTTGCTGTAATATTTTCGGAAGTTATTAAGGAAAAACGCCAAAATTTAGCTTAATTTTTAATTAATTAAAATGTTAATTAAAATTTCAAAAAGGGCTCCGAGGTGCACATTCCCACCCTTCAAAGTATGTTTGTACCAAATCTTGTAGCTTTAGGTGTAGCGGTCTGACCTCTAGAGGACCAACACACACACACATTCTCTTTTATTATTACTAGAGATGCTAGGGTTATTCTGTTATGGCTCTTTTCAGCACAACTAAGTAATGGAGATTATAGGCTCCCGCTCAGGCTCTCCCGACAAATACTAATATCAATGCCAAAGGATTTTGTTGTGGCCTGGTAGACTGTGTTTAAAAATGTCCCACTATTTGTCCCTTTTTTTAAAAGCAGACTGGCTTTAGATCTCGTTCATTTCTATGGCATGAAGGTTTATTTTCGTTTCGAAATAAGTAAATGAAATTTGTCTTCCAAATATTTCAATTTTTTATTCTCTAAAAGTATTTTATTGAAGGTAACCACTGTTGTTTTTCCTTTCCGTACTTCTTTTGCGCTATTAACTTCAGATATATTCAATGAAGACTATTCTTACACCATCTTCATATCTAAAACAAATATCTATTAAATAATTTTTATACGATTTCTGTGATCTTTACCTCTGATTTGAACAACTCAAAAATTTATTTTTAATTATTGGCACGAGAACTTGCGTAACTCGTCTTATTTATTCTCGAGATAACTGGAAAATACATTTACTGACATTCAGTGGATGCAAGTTGAAATGCTCATGTGATTAAACGTAATAACTAAACATGCGTATAATATTTTTCTTGGAAATGAGTGGAAACACACAAGTTAAAAAGAAATTTAGTAAACATGATCTTTATGTATACTATTGTAAAAAAAAATCGAGCATGCGTTACAGAAAAGTATTCTTACGGATTTGGTTCAAAATTCGAAAGAGATCTACATTTTTGGTATAACGATCATTCGTCAAATTTAATCCATCGAGCTCAATGCGTTTTTGAGTTATTGTGTTCGCATATACATGAAAGACATACCGACGGACAGAGATTATTCTATTTTTTTCAGTTTTCAGAGTCGTCTACGACATCCAAATTCACCATGATCCAAACGTCTACATTTTCGACAATTACAATACTTTTTCTACACTGTAAAAAAAATCCCGTAAAATTTACGGTTTTAAACTGGCAGCTGGGTTGGTTGTGCAAAACCGTAAAAGTTACGAAGTAAATCCGTAGGCACAACGTTTTTTTACCATACAGGAACAAGTTTTTCCCGTAAAAGTTACGAAGTAAATCCGTAGTCACAACGGTTTTTTACCGTATGAAATTAAGTTTTCTCCGTAAAAATTAAGTCATCGAAGTAAGTGACGTCATCGACTGAGTTGAGTTGTTTTCTCCTTCTGTTCGAGTTGAAATGTGCTTATGTGTATTATCAATTAGGAATATTAATTATAATCAAGACTTAATTATTAATTTCAATTAGTTTAATTAATATAATTCTTAATTGAACTTACTTGAACGATTTCGATGCAAGATGGTGACAAAACTTCTAACTCCTCCGAGCCGGGGATCGAAACCGCGTTCATAGAAATAAAAGGCAGCCGTTCTAACCACTAGACCACCGCAGACTTCATAAAATGAAGTAAAAATAATCTATTTGAGTTTTAAAGTCACTATAGCTCTAGTGGCGCCACTTAGTGGTGTAAAAATCAACTATTGCCAGAACATGTGTTTTAAGGTTAGCTTTCATTTGTGACAACAGGTTACTGCAACATGTGTAAACAATAGCGGAGATGGAACCCTATTAAAAACATGAAATGAATGCAATAAAATTACATTTAAGAAAAGGGAAAGTTATCATACGGAAAGCAATACCGTATGACGAAAAATATAATTTGAACTGACGGTTTTAAACCGTTAATGGCTGGAGCGGAAAACGGTGAAAAACCGTTTTGTCAACAAAACAGCTTTAAACCGTCAAATATACGGAAAAAGTCAGGGAAAAAAACGGATATTTTTTACAGTGTATGGATATTTTATGGTTAAAGTGAAAAACCCGGTTAATATGAATGATAGCTGATAATTATTAATGCTGACCAGGGCTATCTTT
>BGPR01010592.1:0-51866 GCA_013235015.1 Araneus ventricosus
ATTGGTAAATCATTTAAATCAGATTTGATGAATGTTTTGAAAAACATTTTAAACTTACTTTTCTTATATCGAAGATCTTGAATAATAGGTATTTTCAAGAGAACATAGATTTTTTCCTGACGTACTTGTCATAATTCCACAATTTAATAAATGTAAATTAAATGTATGCAGATTGTATACTATGCGAAAAAATTCCATTTATAGAAACCAAAGATCAAACATGGCGTCATTTAGTTTGGTTTCTTTCGAAATGAGGGGATTCGAAGTAGTTAACTCCGATTTCCCGAAATGGGGGCGCTGCAATCGTTTATCACACGCATGCGTATATCCTCATGTGTCTTTTCCTCCTTAGTTACATCAAAAAGTCCAGAATAATACCTAGTTTGAGTCGTCTTACGAATAATAAATTTTTGGAAAATATGGAAGGTATTGTGAAAAGTATTGTAACTTTGACGTTTTCATAACACACCTGAAACTAATGGTAATAAAACTAATATACAATTACCAGCCCAAAAATAAACTCTAGGCTTTATATTAAAGAAACTATCTAATATATCTGTTAAACTGCTTCGGAATATTTTTTAATTTTTTTTATATAGAAATTTTTTCAATATTCAAAGTGGTAATACTTATTTTTCAAATCTGATTTTTTGACTATGCAAAAGATTTCACATTTTACATAAACCTTATTTATTGCCGTTGGTAAAGCTATCTAAATACTTAATTTGATCCAAATATAAATACAGAATGTACAAATCCGTAGACATTTCAAGAAACCATAAAATATAGCCGTTTTTAAAGTGGGGGCACTTCAAGTACATTGATTTTTTTCTTGGCACAGAAAAAAAAATTAGAATAACTTCCCTTCAAGCGGCACTATAAGGAGCAACTACCCAGAAGAAATGGAAATTACATTGTCATTAATAAACCTGCAGTGCCCAACAATTCAATTTACGATTACTTTATTTGCCTTCCAAGCAGTTTATCAGTGTCCTGTTCTTGTCCGAGGCTGTGATAATTTTTACCAATCTCTACTAGTATATAAATAAAAGAGGTTGCCGTATTAGATTGTGGAAATGCTTCAGCTATTGCAGGCATAGTACGACTTCTGGAAAAAATTTCGTGATTATCTTCCACATTTAAGTACTTTCCCATCATCATGTTATTATTACCGCTGTTTAAGAATATACGGTACTATTGGCTTCATAAAGACAGTCGAAAACTATCGGGAGCATGTTTGTACTTGTCAAATCAACATCGACGAAGGCTAGTTGATATGTTTTGCAACACGTGCGAGAAAATGTAGAATTTCTAAGGTCGGAATAAGGCGCAATTTCAAATACAAACATATGAAAGTTAATACGTGAAAATTTGCATATGCTACAGTTGTCGCATCTAAATCTGAAGATGTATCTTGAAAACTCAGAGAGAGACTGAAGTTCTCTATGAAGGTGGCTCTAATTGAGATGTTTTTGAATTAGGAATTGATAATTTCATAAATCTGGTAAAGTGGTAAAGAGAGGATCTCAAAAGGAGATACTATAAACGGGGTCAATGTAAAGAACGAAAGAAGTGTGTATGTGAAAAGTTATGTGACACTTATGTTTTCAAACTACATCCGAAACAAATGGTTTAACACTAATTTTCATTTACCAGCCCAGAAATAAAACACCAAACTTTATATTAAAGAAATCAAGAAAGATAAACAGCTCCCTTTATTGCCTAAAACTTTAAAAATTTATATAGAAACTTTTTCAATACTAAAAGTGGTAATACTTATTTTTCAAATTCCAAAATAATGCAAAAGATGATTTCTCATTTTGACATGAATCTTATTTTTTCCCGTTTATAAAGCCATCGGAATACTTAATTTTTTTCCGAATATAAATACAGAGTGTTCAAACAATCCAAAGACATTTCAAGAAACCATAAAATATATGCCGATTTTAAAGTGGGGCAATTCATGCACATTATTTGGTTTTTTTCTGAGCATAGAAAAAAAATTTAGTAGAAACACTTCCCTTCAAGTGGCACTATAAGGAGCAACTACCCATAAGAATAGAAATTACGATGTGATTAATAAACCTGCAGTACCCAACAATTCAATTTACGATTACTTTAGTTGCATTCCAAGCAGTTTATCATTGCCCGGTTCTTGCCCGAGGAAATGGTATTTTTCACCAATCTCTAATAGTCTATAAAAGAGTCTAACGCATTCGATTGTACAAATGCTTGAGCTTTTACACGCAGATTCATCGTTCTCATCATCGTTTTCTAGATTCCAGTGCTTTCAAATCACCATGTTTTTATAACCGCCGATTATGATTCTATGTTGCTATGGGCTTCATAAAGGTAGTTCAAAACTTTCGGAAGCATGTTTGTATATGTCAAATCAAAATCGACAAACACTTTGTGATAAAGCAGAAAGTTTACTAGGTTGTGCAATAAGTGTCATAACATTTAAAATTTCTAGGTCCGGAATAAGGCGAAATTTCAAATACAAACATATAAATTTGATGAGGGAAAATTTGTGTATGTTACAGATGTGGCATCATAAATCTGAAGATGTATGTTGAAAACGCAGAGATAGCCTCAAGTTCTGTATGAAGATGGCTCTAATTCAGATGTTTTTGAATTAGAAATTGATAATTCCATAAATCTGGTAAAGAGAAGATGTCAAAAGGAGATACTTGTAAAGGAGGTCAGTACAAAGAACGAATTAAGTCCATTGTTGTTTTCTGGAGAAAGTAATTAGACTTTTTAGCTTAAACGCCGAAGAAAGATACCTTAAAAATAAATATCTGTTTTCTAATACAGGTGATTTTTATCTTAAACCTATGTCGGACACAGTGGGAGATGAAACCTTGAACACTTACAGGAGACATCATTCAAGAGTGGCAATGGGAGGGGAAAGTACCATTGTTAAAAAGATAACATTGTTCCGCACCGTTTATCGACCCTATTCAAAAAGGAGATGGAAATAAGCATACGACTTAGGGCGCTCTGTCGTCGTCTAGCAGTTTGCATGATGGACAGCCTTGGCCGTTATGTGCGTCAGAGGGTTAAATACGTCTTATGAAATAATTCCGCAAGACATGAAATTATCACTCATTTTTGAAGTAGTAAAACAAATGATTATATGTTATAACCATAGGTTGTATAAGAAAAATAAGCTCCTTTTTCCTTTTGATTTAATAATTCTGGTACATCCTTTATTGCTCAAAATATACGGCTTTATTATGTTCTATAAATGCCTATATTTGCAGGCTGTGTTGGAACAGCAACAGGATGACTAGGGCGATATATGAACCATCACACCACTCTTCAAAATTCTTCGCCATACAAGAAACATTACATTCAGTTATAAATAGGACAGTTAAACCATGAGTTTCTTGGATGACTAATATTCATTAATAAGCGCGAGTTCTAACGGCCGTTCTATCAAACAACGATGTTTTATGTTACTAAAATAATAACGGCTAAGTTATTATTTATATCATATAGTTATATTTGTAATTTGAATTAAATTCTTTCTTTTATACTTAAGATTTTTGAAAAGATTCAAAACTATCGAGAACCAAATTTGAAACAACGCATTATTGTCGGTGGACGACGACAATTTTGGTTTGTGAATCTCAGGATCTCGAAGCCCAGACCCATTTCCGCCGAAATTCCACTTCACAGAGGTACGTGTATACTTAACAGTGCTTAGTCAGTCAAACACTTCACCAGCATCTGCGGAAAAATGTTAAACACATGTTTAAAAAAAATCTTAAGGTAGATGATTGATAATTTAAAACATGACTGTTATTACAGTTATCCTAAATTAAATTTATTAGGTATTAAATTTAAAAGAGGTCCTAGTCCAGTTATGAATTCATTCTATTGATTGAGGCGTTATTGATAATGTTGAGTGACACATTTTTTTCCAACAAATTTCTCACTGATTATTCATCATATACTGCATTAATTCCTTACGAGTTCTGATAAAATGTACCGGAATTGATGTTTTACCCTGAAACGCTCAGAGTGAAAACGCTCTCAAAATATTGACCTACTACCCTTCCATGCATTCACTAGATGTTATAAGGTCGTAGCTTTAGTCACTTCTGTAGAGTAGACCTGAAAAATTTACCTAATGTGCTAATGTGCCCGCAACCAGGTCCTGCTACATTGTACAGTTGTTGATACGGGCTGACAGATTTACCTCCTTGCTCCTGAATTTGTGTCATCCAATTTAGTTTTTTATCTATTGTAACTCCCAGGTGTTTTAGAGATGTTGTTCTTTTTATTGGTTGGGTGTTCCAACTGATGATTTGACCTCAGGATAGTTAACAAATATCGTGATTTTTCTTTTGGGATATCGAATTGTTTTTTGTCAGACCAAATCTTAAAAGATTCGATTCCTGAATTAATATACTTTTACAGTTTCCGGCGAGTTCTCGAAATGCTGACAGAAGCAAAATTGTCGGCAAATGTCTGTAAGTGGATTTCTTTAGGACGGTCTGCTTTCACATTCTCATCTGCAAAAATATTGAGTAGGCTCACACTGAGCTGCCATGCCAGTTCATCTGTTCGAAGTCACAGCCGCCATCCCGATACAAACTTGAGAATAGTGAATCACGAAGAGACGAAGGGCCGGATTATGACACAGGCAATGTAGGCAAGTGTCTAGGTGAGCCACGTCTTTGGAGGATTTCGAGATTTTTTTGTGGTATTTTCAGGGTAATCTAATTTAATGCTTTCATTTGATTTAGAAGACATGTACCGGTACGCATTCAATTTAAAATCAGGTAACGGTAAAATTTCATAAAATTATTTTATTGGGGTTTTTCAATGTTTTGAAATTCGCAATCAGATCAATATCATCAATTTTTATTTATTTATTTTGTATTCTGTTCGCTGACTCACCTCACAAGAAAATAGCCTTTTCAAATTCGTATTTAAGTATTTACAATATGCTGAAAAGATTTTATAAATTTTTCATCATTTTCTTTATATTTTTAAATGATTTTTTTCTTTCCGCGAGAAACTGAAACCATCTCTCTTTATGCCGACGCACAATTAAATGTTTTGTATAGTCTGTGTAGATCTCCAGCAATATCCTAGCACTTCGATTTGGAATTTATTTGGCTAATTAACTGTCACGTGGATTTTCTTCTGCATGACGATGCAATATCTTTTATTATTTTAACCTGATGTGTTAAAAATGTCAGAGGGGAGAGCGGTGGTGAACACTTGATACTTGCAGAGACACTCTGCGAGAGAACGGGCCAACTGGGCCAAAGCGACCGAAGGATAGCAGATTTGCTTGTGAACGGCGAGAAAATACCAAACATGTATACAATTACTGTGATATGATATTTACATTATCTATTTCCCTCCCAGTCTCTTCCCCTCTCATCATCTCTCATTACTTCGCCCCTCTTATTACTGTAAATTGATTTTGGAAGAAAATAAAACCATTAAAAATAAATTTCTCATCTTGTTAGAATTAAATCTGAGACAAAAATTGTTCTAAATGACACTAGGATTTGGAGGTAGAGCATTGCAGAATCCAAGCACTCCGTCAAGCAACCCTGTTAGTGGTCTTGTATTTCTGGGTCAATGCAGTTCGTTTCCGATTCCTGTTACATCATTCTAAAGAAATCGTAACGTATATTGTTTGGTGCAGCAGTGCAAAATATGGTGATTAGGAATCCGCCTCATCGGGTGCAGCTTTTGGTGCAGGCAAACGTTGGCGCTCCCTTTTCACTGAACCGTTATATGCTAGTATACCGTTACCTTGTTAGTTCAGAAATTCCGAACTTTGGTATATGTTCCCATGGGGGTACGTGACAGACCCGTGAGGGTTGCACGAGAAGCCGCAAGTTTACCTTTACATATGTTAATTTACAGGTTCCTAAACTGTGGTACTCGTTCCCAGGGTTACTCGGCAAAATATTTTAGGGTCCGCGAGAATGGCTTTCGTAATTAAGGAAAACACAAAAGTTACGAGTTGAAAATAAGCAAAAAAAGTCTTGCTTCTCCAAGCTTATGCGAATCGTGAAATTTGTGTATTACTCGAAAGCCTATTCAGGAAATAAGAAAAAGACAGGAGTAAACTAAGACCTATTATTTGTTTGATAACTGGTTGTCGACAGCACCACGTACCATCAATCTTATTTGACGCTCATGCATTTATCACCCATGTCCCCGCAAATGTTGTACCTTTACTGAGCGCAACTGCTTTTTGTGTCAATTTCTTTCTTTCCATTTTTGTTTAGAGTTATCCAGAAAAATCCGAAATCATCTCAAATCTTCTGGTTTTGAATATTTTATTTAAAACATGATCAAAAGCAGGGTGAATAATTGCACATCAGGATGAGTTATTCCTTTCTTTCATCATAACTTGGCTTTCATTCAATTATTTCTATGTTGCTTTAATTTGATTTGGCGTTGAACTAATATTATCATAAAAATGGAGAAAAAATACAGAATCAGACTCTTAAGCTTAACTAAGACATTAAAATTTCGAAGCTTACGAAGAGGGACGGTTGGGGTGACATGACAACTGAGGGTTCTCAAAATTAACATGACTAGTTTCGTTTGGTTTAGTTTAGTTAGATTAAAGTCCCGTTTTGAAGAAACTTAATGGTTATTTTGGAACGGTCCTCGTAATTTTAAACCGTGGTCGGATGACGAGGGCGACACCTGAGCTGGCACCCTCTCTCCAAACTTTCCCACCATACCTCAGGAGGACGTTTGGCCCCCAAAGTAAGATTTAGCTTGCAACGGGTTCCATGCAAAATGAATCTTCAGTGGTATAAGGTTACGAACCTGGAACGCTCCGACCCCAGAACCCATACCTTGCCTCTAGGCTACCAATTATATGATTAATAAAGGGGGTATTGAAGGGGAAAAGCTTGTGAACCGCTGTTCTAGTTCGAGTTACTATAACCTTCCACCATACTACCTCTGAGACAGATTCGAGATAGGAAGTTTTACGTGATCCACAATAATGCACTCTAGCGTGCTACGATGCGTTTCCACTCCTACATTTGCTTTATAACTATTATTCTTCTTTGTCACACCTCCCGCTTTCATAGGTGTATACATGCATAAGAACCTCACTTTGAAGGTGCATTCTTCTACTTTTAAATTTTCTCTTTATTATTATGCTGGTAAATATATTTGTCTGTTACAGTGAAACCTCTCTGAGCGGCCACCCCACCGTTCCAAGAAAAATTGACCGCTCTGAAGGTTTTTCGTTACAATTACAAGATAATTGCTATAATACATAATATAAACAAGTCTGACACATATTTCTTATTTAAAATGAAATTTGAGACTTATCTAAAGAGAAAATAGTACTTTATTTAATAATTTTTTACATTTTTTGAAAAAAGGATACAATTCATGACTGTTTTAAGTTTTTACCCTTCTCGGAAAAAACCATTTTTCAAGTTCGTTTTTCAGTTTAAAAAGTAAATCTCTAACCGATGCGTTTGTCAAATGGGATGGGCGAACCCACCCGGCGGCCGTTCAGAGGGGTTGGGTGGCCGTTGCTAGGGGTTATTTTAACATTAGGTCTATGGGCCGAAAAATCCGTACCACGAAAAATTGGCCGTTAAGAGAGGTGGCCGCTATGCAGGAATGGCCGTTCGAAGAGGTTTCACTGTATATGTTTTTGTTCCTTGTCTCACTCATTCAATTCATTTTTTTATTCTCAATCATAACAGTTAAGGTTCACTAAGCATGAAGTGGGCGCCTGGTGCTGAAGTTCTTGGTGTCCTCTTATAATTTGTTACATGAATGTTTAAATAGTTTTATTGAATTTTATATAGGTTGAATATGCTGAATATCGTACATTATCTTTACTGATATTCTAGGAGGATGTATATGTGTGTGTCTGTCTGAGTGTGTGAGTGTTAGTTCTCTACAGGAGAGTCCGCCAGACCGAGAGCAACGAAATTTGGCAAAAACCTACTTTGCAGGGTGGAAATGTGCACATCGGAGCCGTTTTATTTAAATTTTAATTAATTAAACATTAAGCTAAATTTTTGGGGTTTTCCTTAATAACATCCGAAAATTTTAAATCAGAAAAATTATTTTTTCACCTTTTAAAAATTTTAAAAAATTTATCTTTTGAATATCAATTAAGTTATCATAGGATTTGTTTCAATAATTTTAATAAATTGTTAAAAATATATTTGACATAATTTACAACAATGCTTTTCATTGTTACAATGAAATTCAAACCGTTTTCATTGTTTAAACGAATGTTTATTTGAGTGTTTCTCTTCCATTGTTGAAAGCTAAGATAATATCCTAATGGATTTTACTTTTGTTCTTTTTGATCAATTTTTACATGAACTCTGTAAAGAAAGTCCTCAAGTCGTCTGTAAAGATACTAAGTATATAAGGAAATAATCCAGTAAACTGAATGACTGCGGCTGCTGTGTTTCAATTCATTTTATCAGCATGTGTTAAGCCATGGTGCTGAACGCAAAACGTACCGCGCAATTTCAAGTTGAGATCAAATTTGTTAAATTCAAATATGCGTCGATAACTAAAATTAGGTGTTTTATGACGGGAACAGTTACATGACTCCTTTAGGGACGTTCATGTAGACAAGGAACATAATAAGTGCAAGGCCACGAAAAGAAAGCGGGCTAAATGTTTACCGCAATTTCAAATTTAAAATGACTTTCTCAAGGGAATCATGAATTATAAAATTATGCATAAGAGAGTCAGCTGAAAATATATTCCCGGTGAACAAGCCGCTCGCCCAAGGGGGCTAGTTATAAATAATATCCATAATTTAACCTGCAGTTGAACGATTACTGTTAGAAGATTTGAGTTTAAAAAATATCACTTCTTGAAAAAAAACCTTTTTTTTATTTTTTCATTTATTTTGTTTCTCTTTGAGACCTACAGAAATTCCAATCGCTGCAATGTCAATATCTTTCTAAATCTTTATAGTGTAAGTAGTTTTTTTTTATTTTAATGGAATTTTTATATCTGCCCTATATATATGGCTTCCAAATTAGAAAAGAAAAAATATCTATTTTTCGCACATGCGCAGTAAAAAATTTATTTACTACAAATTCTCACATTTATTGTAATTTTAAAAGTATTTACTTCATATTTTAATAGAATTCTTCGCTAATATATTGCCACTCGTTCTATAAGTTTCGTATAAATTTGTTGAAAACTCTGCATGTTATAAGCAAAACACACGCGAAAAATATTTTATCAGCTTTCTTTGAAACAGAGTGTGCCTAAATTGTTTTGTTCTTCATCACTTTCTGGTGTGTCCCCTCGTGAGAAAATCTTCACTGTAAAAGGCGAGTTTCGACGACTCTACTTTCCTCGTCTTTTTGAGTCAATTCCCAGTGAATTTGCTGCACTTCGCCGGGCAAAAGGCGGTGCCACAATATATTTGGTGGTATTCCATGACTTTCGTCTTTTCAGTATTTGAAGATTTGAATATTACAGTTTTAGATCATTGCAATGGTTGCGTCGAGGAAGAACCTCTTATCAACAAGTACAGTAGGGTGGATCGAAAAGTATAGGAAAAAAAAATTTTTTTGAAATTCTTTTTGGCATGGGGCGGGAAAGTTGTGTCTTAAGTATATTAATTTATATAACTTTTTTTATTGAAATTCATTTATATCTTCCGGTGCCCCAAGCGCCTCAAAAATAGTTAAAAATTGAATTTTTTTATGAAAATTTACAATTTTTTTGTTTTATTTTGAAATTATTTTTGGGCATGGGGTGGGAAAGTTTTGTCTTAGGTATATTAGTTTACATATATTTTTTTATTGAAATCCATTCATATCTTCCAGTGCCCCAAGTGCCCCAAAAATAGTTAAAAATGACATTTTTTGGGGGAAATTTATAAAAAATATTTAAAAAATTTCCTTTAGCGCCGGGTAAGAAAGTTTTGTTTTGGGTATATTAGTTTACGTTTTTTTATTATTATTAAAGTTCGTGCATATCTTCTGGTGGCCCGAAAGCCCCCAAAAAGTTTAAAATTGGTATTTTTACAAATATCTATTAAAAATTGTGAATTAATGAAAAATATTTGAAAAATTGGCAGATTATTCAAGTGTTAAAGTATAAACTTATAAATAATTAAAATTTTATAATAATACATGAAGTATAAATTTAATAGTCAAAGCAATAAATCACAAAACTTATAAAAAGTGAACTTAATTATAGATTTTTTAATTCTATTAGTTTGAAGATTTACATATTTCTAAAGGATGTAATCCTTCTTGGTATTATAATGCTTGATAAGACTTTTTGATTGTATCTATTCAATATGAAGCCGTGTCTCTTCTCTTCTCCATGTACACTTTCGGACGCTTCAGACACTATGCGAAAACATCTTTCTACAGCTTGGATATGGCATGGATATTTTGACCATTCCTCCTTCTAACTTTTACCATGGGCTCTATTTCTTTAAATGGCGCATTCATCAAAAGAGGTGGTTCAAATGTCCAACTCATTGCCAGTTAATAAGTGCAAAAAAATCCTTTGCTTTAAAGTCTATTTTTGGTATTTGAAAATTCTTATTCTGATTATCCTCTGTTTTCATTTCTAGCACAAATTAGTTTTCGTAGTGCTAAAGACCTTATATCCTCTCTGTTATCTGTGAGAATTGACAATAGCAAATTTTCTGGATGACAAAAGAAGCTATTTTGTTGAATAAAAGTGTGTACTATATTTCTTAAATTGGGTTCCAAATATCTAAGAAATGAAATAAGTCTCCAAATATGCACTGCTCCTTCTTTTATGGAGGGCTTTGTCTTGACATGGAACCATACAAGTTGCGTATACCTTCATAATATATGTTGCAAGAATAATAAGATTGTCAGATGGTTTTTCTGTGACCACATACAACCTTAAAATTCTACCTGCAATTGTTAGCCACCTTGAGTGAACAACTGGACCAGGCTTTCTTAATGTCAGGTCAGAATAACATTCACCGCGTGATATCGGTTGGCAAATATCATATAGATATTGTTAATCATTGCTGAGAAACATTCTATCTATATTATGTGGCATATTCTCCATACTTATTGAAGAAAAAGGAGCTACATGTAGCTCCTCGTAGGTTTTGATTGCTTTACCATGTGGTTGACAAAATCCTTTAGGACCAGTTGTTGCACCATCCAAAGAATTTAGTAGATGACGGAGAGGTAATTCATTTGTTTGGAGCAAGCAAATTCACCATTGTAATGGTCTATTGAGGCCAGTTCCATCAAGCGAATAATACCTCCCTTGTGCCCAGTATTAACATTTGTTCCATCGCATCCAATTACTGTTAGCCCATTTAATTGCATATTATGTGTTCCAAAAAATTGAGTATTGCTTCTTTTATGGTCTTAGCTCCTCCTGTTGCAGCAGTAACATGTCCGATATACACAGGTCGGTTCGTTTACAAGAGTATAATGCTCCTCGTTTGTGGTCTTTGAGAAGTACTTTGTGTCCTTCTTAATTAGCACCTTTTGTGTTGTCTTTTCTCCCATCGAAATATAATCTGATTAAAATAGACCGAGACACTGTTAACTTAGTAGACTTTGAAACTGCATTTTAAAGCTTTTTATGCTGTCTACTAATTGTATTGCGATCTACCACATGCGAAGCTTCTCCTTCGTGTATAATTCCAATGTCTTGTAGAACAGCACTGGCGAATGAAGTAGCTGCTCTATCTGAAATTCCGTATCAATCACATTCCATTGCTAATGTAGGGAAATCTGAACGATTTTATGATTGATATTCCAAGGTAATTACATCCGTATCTGTATACAAGGACGAAGACATAGTGTTGAGCTCAAGTAGCTCCATTGATTGAGCATGAGCAGCATCAGCATCAGCATCAGTTTTAACCATTTTACGTTTTATTCTTTTGTCTTCCATCTGTTTTCTTTTCCCTTTTCTCTTTTTTTCAGTAGCAATTACTTCCACTTCTCCAATAACCATTTTCCTTTCTAATATTCGATCTTTTATAAACAATCTCTCAGCAAGTGGAATTTTCATATCTTTTTGGAATTTACATGTATCGAAATTTGTACACTTACAAAGTGTGTTATCAAACAAACACGATACTTTTTCAGTAAGATAATTTTCCAGTTTTTGTTGGTATTTTTTATCATTCCTTCGCCCTCTCCTCTACGTTTCTCTCAGTAAAATCGTTTCTTTAACACATTTTTAATTTTAATTTTTAATTCGAAATTTGCATAAAAAACGTTTTTTTGCAAATATTTAAGCGCCCTGGGGCACCGGAAGATATTAAACAAAGTTGAAAAAATTTTGCATATATGCTAGTACACTTAAAAGACAACTTTTGCACCCTATGCCGATTATTTTATCCACACTTTGATTTTTCGATCCACCCTAATGTACAGCCTGCTCGAATCGTCTGTGATTGACGAATCCAATTGAATTCAGGTAGCAATTAAATCTGGTAGCAATTATAAAATTCAACTATAATTTCCCCTTTATATTTAATTATTCGATTTCACTTCATCATGAATGTGGTTTCTGTATATGTATAATGTACAGGTAGGGAAGAAAAAGTAACCACCTAATATTATTCGGACGTCGTTCATTGTATATTGAAAGAAAGGGTATCAGTTTAAAGGAAATAGCATTTAATTTTAGACTCCATTTATTAAAAATTAAATAAGGTCGTCAAATATATATAATTGCATTATGTTAAGAATTCCCAATAATAACATTCATTTTTGTCAAATAATTTCAAAACGGCATCACAATTTATGCTCGGATACCACACTGTTCTTTTCGTATTTATGAGTATGTGAAATTTTGAATTTTAATGATATTATGAGATATAATATAGTTTTTCACTTTGAATATTCTCGTTGTAACAATGTGAAGATTCATCATGCATTGCGTCTGTTGCACGGTAAATCAATACGTAGGGGGCCAAACACTCTCTTGTTGATGTGGCGCGAAATTTTGGAGATGGGGTGCCAGCTCAAGTTTCGTCCTCGTTATCTGACGAGGTTCAAGATTACGAAGTCTGTTTCAAAATTACCCTTGTGTTGCTTCAAAACAAGATTTCAGGCTAATTTTTGTGATGTGGTCTTTCATCTTCTCTACTCTGAAGGGAGAGTGTATAACCAAATTTCTTATGAACCAGGGTGGATTTGTTATAATGCTAAGAACTCGAATTTTAAGTATTTGTACCTTGCTGCGATTAGTCTTAGCTTTGAACCCCAGATGGGAGATGTGCACATAAGAATAGGTCTAAAAAGGTTATGTTTTAAAAATGAGATAACTATTTCCATTAATCAAAAATCATAATGGTATAAATATAATTTTAATTAAGATTTTATATTCGTTATAGTATATTTTAATGCGTATAATGTTTTACAACAGAATTAAATAAATTTTATAGTGAATTTTGTTTTAAATATTCCATATTTTAAATACCTGTGCTGAATGACACACATATTTTATTTAGATAAAGATTCTTTTGAAACCATATTTCTTCTTTCTTAAATTTTTATTACAGAAAATTAAATATTAAAATAACATTATCATTACCAAGTATAGTGCGATATTTTTAATCAATTTATTACTATAGATAAATTGATACCTTCACTTGAATAGAATTTATTGGAGCATCATTCTTTTGACGGACAATTTAAATACAATGCTCAGATTTTGCTTTTCTTTAAAAAATATTCAGATACTTTTAGCTACCGCTCTTTTGTATTTTGGATTCTAATTTAAACACTGCCTAACCGCTCTGTTAATTTAGGTGCTTGAACTTGTTCGAAGTTTCCACTGAATGGTAACTGAGGTTAAATATCGAGGTGTGAAATTGGACAACAGGCTCACTTTCCTGAGGCATCTATCGTATATCCAAGAGACGTTTTGGGTGAAAACTCATTTTGGTTTACATCTTGATTGGTAGATATTCAAAGTTTTTACTCAAGAAGAAAGTGCTTTGATATAAAAAAGTAATCAGGACAATTTTGATGTACGTATCACCCATCTGGGGGTTGACATTTTAGACTAACCGCAACAAAGTACAAATAATTCAAAATGGAGTACCTGGTACATAAGAAATTCGATAATACACTTTGACTTGAAAATATAAAAGGTAGAAGACCGCATCCCAAAACTGGCTAGAAAATTGTTTTATAGTCATTTCAGATCATCCAAATCCACTCATTCGTTCTCAAGCTCTTTCACTCAAAACAGTTTTAAATAGTTTCCTCTATAAAACTACAGAATGATCTATTCCGCTCAAACCCCCATAATAAATCAGTTTCACAATGCCATACTGACTGCCTCCTATGGTTATTAAAATTTTGACAAAATCCATGTCACTCCCAATAATTTTATTTTATAAAGTTCTTTCTTTTTCTCATTTTCCCATTTATTTCATAAGCAATCTTGATGTTCCGATGTGCTTTTCATACCTTGGTTTAAGCAGCAATTTAGACTGAGCAGAAGTGCCTAGCACTGGTATTAATGCACACAAACAAATCTTATTGAGGTTTTTAAAATTGTTTTTGCTTGCATCGCGACAAAAAAAAACCCAAACAAATTATTCATTTTTCGAGGGCTTTTTAATGATTTTTAAAGATATAATGGAAGGGATTCTTCATTGTTCCTCTGTCTATTCATCTAACTGTTTTTTTATGCCACAATTCTCCCTCAACCCATCCTTCAATTGCCTCTTGACTACTTTATTCAAGACTGGGAAACCACGAACCATCTTCTAGAAGAATCTTCCCGCTGTTAAACTGTGTTGTGAAGGGAAAAAAGGAAGATGTTAACTGTTGCTTTCAATTCAAAAGGGAAAGAAAGAAGTGTTAGATTTCAGAGAATTTGGCGGATTGAATACCTGCGAAGGTTTAGCGTCATTTGCTTCAAAACAAAAATAATGAATCTGGGCAAAGATTAACCTATGTAATAATATGAATAATGTCTAACAAGCAATAAAGACTTTTTTGCTGTAATATCATTATATTTCTAAGAATAATAAAAGCTATTATTCGTAAGCCATTAAAAGCGATTGCTTTGGCGCCTTACACGGAAAACTTCTGGACCTTCATCTAAGAAATTTGACACGAATTTATAAACTTTTGAGGGTGGGAATCTGCACCTCGTAGATACTTATTTTTTAAATTTTAATAAGAATTTTACATACTTAGATGTTGATCGAAATTTTAGTTATTTTCCAACATAAAATTTTCCAACTCAAAAATGATTTTCACACTTTTGAAATCCAAAAGTTTGTATCTTCCTTGATGCCGAAGTAATCGAATTTCACTTTTTTCTGTAATTTCAACGTATATTTAATACATAATATGAGTAATTAATACTTTAATATGAGTTGCAAATATAATTTACATTGTTGAAATAAAATAAAAAAATAATTTCGTTGATTCATCATATATTTTAATGGGATTATTTTCCGGTTGATAAAGCCGTGTTTAAAAAAGTTTGCTTTCTTTATACATTACCACATTACGAGATTTTGGATTTTCCTGCAGAATGAAGATAACCATTGTTAAAAACATGTTTTTCAGCTCAATTTCATTAAATTACACGATTTTTTTCCCTTTGGTTAGTAAATATTTTGTCGTACCAGCTTCAAATTAATATCTTTAAATTTTAACAAAAAATTTTTCTGACTTCAATTCGAATTAGATATTTTTATTTCACCTTAATTTCCATTTATCAAAAGTTCTTTTTTTCTCTCGGCATTATATTTGAATAATCATGATGATTTGGAAAATCCTGACATTTAGTTTTTTAAAATTGTTTTTAAATATCTTTTTACAGTAATTTCGGGAATGTAGTTTTATTGAAAGTTTAGAATATTTTGTTCCACGAGGCATAATAATATTCTTTTATTCAATATATATGATGAAGCAGTTATTTTGAAACTTTCCTGACTTGTTAATTTTTTGTTATTAAATTTAATATTATTTTTATTATTAATATTATTATTTAATTTATCGTTAATTTTGTTATTAAAGTTAGTAACTCGATATTTAACTCAAACATTTTATATTTAAATACATTTATTTTGAAAATACACTCAGAATTTTTATGAAATTATTATTTTTCAGTGTTATTAAATAATTAAGGGGAAACTTTATATAGTTACAATCTCTTTATAGATAGTTTAATCGAATGGATAGCCATTATTCTGCGGCCGAACAAACTTGTCGGAAAAGGCGGATAATTATTAATAAATAAATTTCTTTTATTAGCGAAATTTGTGAAATAGATACTTATTTAAAGCTCAATAGAGCAAAATATTGCATTCTATTCTTACAATTTTATAAAATAATTTTTTTTAATTACACATTCTTAAAAAATACTTTAGTGAACTATATTAATGAAAAATACTGTACACAACAAAAAAAATGTATCATGAAATAAATTACAAATTGCACATATTTCCTAAAAGACAGAAAATAAAACAAAATCTATTTCTTATTGCAGCTATTTAACATTGGCTTTTGTGTGATGCACAATTAAAAAGAGAATTTATTTGCTTCGCACTATGATAGTGTATAAGTATATAAGTTACTAATTAGAAATAAAAGAAATTAGAGCTGAAATTAAGAGTTGAGTAAATATGAGCTTAATTCAATTGTTATTAATATCAAATGACTTTTTCTAGATCAGAGGGTGCGAAACTGTGGTACGAGTACCCCTGGGGTAACTCGGGGGACAAGTTAGGTGTACTCAAAAGTGATTTTGGTAATGGCGGAAAACACAAATTATAAGAATATTCTAGACTACTAAGACTATTCTACTTTATTGTATACAGTTGTGCTTCTTTTTGCTTTTTCCATCATAACCTCAACTTCCGCCGACACCAGCTAGCCAGTTTCAGCTGATATGTCGGCACGTAAACATGGCTGATAGAATTGATGCTCCAACCAAGTGCTAGTTGCGCAGTGTTAATCGCTCTTTTCACTTGGTTCACTTCACATTTCTTTTAAGAATATACGAAGATGGTGCAACTTGGAAGTAAAGGGGACAACAGAAAAAGCATATTAATTTTATCAGTAATTTAAAATGAATGAAATGGGTAAGTACAAATCATTTAAATTTTTTTCATTGATATTACTTCCGTCTCTTTCCGTTTACATTTTATTTCTGATGGAGATGGTCCCGCATAATCTTCATCGAAATCGATAATGTTGAATAACTTCTCTGAAAATTTCATATCAACTGTATTTGTTCTCTCCCATACTGCAGGTATAGTTGTACTTTTCACATCAAAATCTTTTTCATCTGTTAACTTCTCAACACCCGGTGGAATTGCAATAATATCCTTTTCAATCTGTTCTGAAAATAAATATTCCTGAGCTTCATCAATCCTAATAATCTTACCAGGCATGGTTATTGAACTATATTTTCCTTAAAAAAAGATAAAATATAAATATTTCCTTTAAAAATGTTGAACAAGATTTATTTCAATCATTACTCACGGAGAATAAAAAAATAAATAGTTTTGTAAATCTGAATAAAAGTTATCTGCAACGGCTAGTGCCCTTTAAATAAGTACAGCATCATATAATATCATCTTGGAAATGGAAAGTTTCAAAATTACAAAATATTCATTATTATATTGTTACAAAAATCCTCTTGTGGGTGTACGAAAATATAATACAAACAGCAGGTTGAAAAATCCTTATTCCACGAAAAATTTTTAGCAAAACTGTAAACACATATAAGAATATAAACAACACTTGAATGAATTAAAAACTGCGATCACTACTAAATCACAGTCATAGGACTTTCAATAGCGCCCAATGTCTTATTAGCTCACCAGCTTCAATGCTGTCCCAAAGTCCAACTAATTATCTTGGTTTGATAGATTGCTTTTATACCTTTTATAAAGGAAGTGAGATCAATATGTAGGAACAATATTAGCAAAAAATTCTCTATTACATTCCTACGTTATCTTCAGGGTATTATGCGGCATTCAAAATATTGAACAACATCGTGGAGATATCGTACAATATCTTGTGCTAATAGGGAACTGGCATAATCTCTAGGAGGTCCTTGATATTTCTGGCTCCCAGTTGAGATAGGAGCACAATTCGGGATTTTTCTAGAAGATTCTTCTTCTAGATGCATCAGCGTCTTGAAAAATCGCATAGTGACAATACAAATCATGAAATTGTAAACAATAGCAGCTGCATGAAAATTTGTAGAAATACCCATCGTAATGTCATCTACCATTGTTAAAAATAAAAAAAATTTAGAAATAAAATCTCTGCACACTGTTTCATTCACTATCCTCAAGTTAGTTGACTCACTTATCGTTAATGAGTTAATTCAACAGCAAACATAGATGTATGTCAAAACGGTCTGAAATTGACATTATTCAGCGTTATGTGTGCTCATGTGCCCACTTCGAAACTTACCAAAGCTCTTATAAATTGGTCTAATCGAAGGTGCAGAGTCCCATAATGTTTATGAATCTTAGATTCGGTGCCCAGAGTCGTTTTACCTTTCGTAAAATAATGTTTCTTTACTGCAAGAATTCTTTCACACCCATCTTTCAGAAATCACGGCATTCAAATAAGTGTCATACAAGGCCTAAATGATATATATGAATGAAACGTAACCTAGAGGCAAATACCAGCTTTGGGTTCTATTGTCAATGAATCATACGAATGAAAGTTAATCCTTAAATCTATCTCTCTACTGATAAAATCTACTTACCGGAATTATCTGTCAATTGCACCAATCAATGATAACTGGTCAAAGTTTATAGATTCGCTTTCTTTTCAAAATAAGCCGAATTTTACATCACAGACCGTTCGAAAACCTATGGAAATTTCTATGACTGGGTAAAAAATAATCCAGAACCTCCTTTGAAAGCATTTAGATAAACTAATAGAGATTCCTCCTAAGCTGATAGAGATTCTTATCAGTAGGCCGAAAAGCATTTCACTCACAAGACTTTGTCCAGTACCGACAGCTCTAACTGCAAATGACTATCAATGGCTGCCCTTTCATTTTTGACAAATAACCGCGCAGCGGACGTCCCCTTTCTGGCATTGCACTGAAGGAAAGGACGATTCCATTCTGTTTCTGTGAACGAAAAATTACCCCGGGCATTGAGGCAACCAAATTCTCACTCCAGCCAGGCTCAGAGAGTTAAAGAGAAAATATAAGGTAAGTTAAAAAGCGTTTATAATTCTATGTAGCGTAATTTTATGTAGCGTTAAAGAAGAATAAATATTCGAAATCATTACAAAAATATGCTGCAAAAGTAGCCATCTCCAATTTTCAACAATACTTTTTCTCAAAAATTATATGCCCATTTCACCCTCTAAATATCTCGCTATCATGAATTGAAAACAAGATTGCATAGCCGAAACGCTTCGAATGTCATGCAGTTAATTTTTCAAATCTCATTTTGACTAGGTGTGACAGAAAATCCACTTTTCTAAAACTTTTATTAGGAATAACCACTTTCGCAGCTGCAGGACGATATATAATTTTTACATAATGTGAAAATGCATAATATGGACTATTTAAGTATTACATACAAAAATAGAATATGAAATTATGTTTTATTTTATGTGGTTGTAAGTGGGGAAGGGCGAGGAGCTAGTCTGTCATCGATACTCCACAATGATATTTTGAAAATAAAGGTAGGAGATTTCTAGACAAGCATCTTCTACTGCGAACAAACAAAAAACTATTGGCAATTTGAAAAACAAATTTGTTCACGCTATACAAGCGACATAATTTAGCGCAGTAGAGGAAAAATATGATTAATTATTTTCATACAAAAAACAGAGTGATTTTTAAGGACATGTCTTCATTATCAAGAGGAGTGGGAAGGACATTTTCATCGTAGGAAAAATTTAAATTGATTTTTTATTAAACAGCCACTATGCGAATATTTTTGTCCAATATTCGGATATTGCAAAAGTGAACAGGTTGTAAATAGAGCCTATGCACTTGAAGGACTTCACTTTAATTATTGATTTTGTAGTATTGCGCTGTTTAACTGCTGAAACGCTTGCTTCTCTGGGATATGGGGATGCCGTGGAGAGAGAGAATTTAATAGTAGTTTGTATTTTTCTCTTCCACAACCGTTCTGATTCTTCTGCTGTATCCGACATTACAAATAATCTAACCTTAGAACTTTTAGCTTCACATATTTTATAATTCAGTTTTCACATTACATCCGTACAAATTGACAATAACATTAATTTTTTATTTACCAGACCAGATATAAAAATTTAGGCTGTAACAAAAGATTCGTATAAAATATCACCCGTCTAAAAAAAATTTAAAATTTTAGATAGAATTTTCTGTAATACTAAAAGTGGTAACATTTCATTTAGATATTTCAAATGTTTTATTCCTAACTATATCACAATTTGACTCAAACTTTGCACATAAAATCAGTGCCAAAATGTGTTGTCCAGTATAATTTATAAAACACTTGTTTCTAGATTTCCTAAATACTTTTTTGGAAAATAATATAATTTTCTCTCTAGAATATTATTTACAGACAGATTAGACTAAACCTCTTAAATTTGAAATAAGATATTTTTATATTTTTTTTATTGACAACTTTAACCAAACGTTTATTACGGTTAGAAATTGATATAGTCATCGGAAATTTAACGCTGCCTACCTAGTTCTTCTCAAATAATAGCCGCAAATAAGAATTCAAATTCCATTGAAAGAATTCCTTTCTTCCATATCCTCAACTTAACCTTACAGCACATAAGATGACATCACAGACTCATTTACCTCTGCATGATCAATACTCGACATGGGAGTAGTCTTCTTTCAATGGTTATTTTATTATAAATTAAGGAATGATTATTTGCAGTACTGTACCCTCGAATAAAACGTTATTGCCTTACTGTACCTAGGATAAACTTATTTGTAGGTATACTCTACTTACGGATTACTTGCAGGTTTGTCAAATTCAATACGCTTCTGTGAAGTTTAAAATGTTCTTTTTTGTACTTGAAACTTCTTTCTTTGTTTATGAGATTATTAAAATAAATATTAATGCTACTTTCTGAGAATTTTCAGTTTCTCATCGGAGACTGACGTTTTTCACATTTAGTTTGGTCTTGAGCTTACTTCTAATTCATTTGGTAAGATTTGGTAGAGAAAAAAATTTACTAATTTTTTTTCAGTCTAAAATTAAACCACTGGCAAATTATGAATAAAATCAAATTCAGAACAAATAGCTCAAAGACGAAGATGATGTCTTACGAAATTTTAAACTTCCCTTTTGCAGTTGAGAACCCCCCAAAGTCGATAGAATGAATCTGCTATAATCCATTTTAAAATGCAAACTTACATTGAAGAAATGCAGAATAACCGTCGTTAAAAATTTTAACAAAGGGTTAAAAGCTAAGAAGGACTAAATACGCCGTACCTCTTCACATCACGGCAGAGGGCGTGGTGTAAAAGTTCTTGCTTACGAACAACTCATAGGATGGAATCTGGCTAATAAATTAAGTTTTATCGTACTCAAACGTAAAAAAAATCTGTTTAAGAATTTGAAATTTTCTTATTCATTTTAAAAGATATGTCTATAAATTTATTTTTTTTTGATTTTACCCTTTGTTTTCTAAACCATTTTAATTTTCAAGCATATTTTAAATAACTATATTTTTATTCCCTTCCCACTACTCAATGCTTGCATGTGATTTAAATTTAAAAATGTATGAATATTTGCTTTGAGGTCTCTTCAATTACTCCTACAGAAGAAAAATAATTTGAACAGAATGTACACTGCCTGATAAACAAAGTTCCATCCAAAGATACAGTACTTTCTAATCCCATAATCCAAAAATAGGTAGAATTCGATAATAAACAGCATCTCTATACTACAGTTTTTAACAATAGATTAAAAAACAAACTATTAAATATTTGTAGAAATGAAGAAAAGGATTGAATATAAGTCCAGAAATGAGAAATAATGTCTATAATTACAATTAAACATCTTTATTAAATTATTAAGATTAGAGAAAAAATTCACGATCACTCATTATTTATTCAAAACAGTAAATAACATTTTATCCGCAGATATTTTAATCGTTGAAACTGATTCCACTTGATCTGGTATAACTAAGTCCATGAGTCAAGAACTCAAAAGGGAAGCCAAAAGCACGCAGTGTTTCTCATGCGGTCACCCTCCCAGGCACTGACCTCGCCCAGTGCTACTTAATCAGGGTGATTGGAGAAGAACCGGAAGTTGGCTCACTGTACCCGCAATTAACGTTTTATCTGCAGGTACTATACCTTCAAATAACGTTTCATTCGCAGGTACAGTACCTGCAAATAACGCTATCCATAAATTAAAGCTGTCAACCAGAAAACGAATTCTATTGCAAAAGCCAAGAAAAAAATCGATATGAATATGCGGCTTGGTATTCGACGATAGATATGAAACTTCGCATTACTTGAATATGTGTGATTGTACACTTGCCATTGCAAGCGAGGGAGAAGTAAAGAAAGAAAAGTGTGCGCACTACTACAAGTTGAAAAATGAAAAAAGGTTTTTATAGTTCCATCCTATATCGCATCTTTATTTCCGGTTTAATTAGTTTTAGTCATTGCATATATCAAACAAAATGTACGATTGCTATTTTTTTTGTTAACTTTGAAAATATGGTTAACACGCTCCCGATTCTCCCCCTATAAATATGTCCAGATATTAATTTTTTAAATGGTCACCTTAAATTATTATAACAGTTAAAAATAAGTAACAATAATAAAAATAAGTTATGCTATTCGACAGCAATAGCGAAAGATAAATTAATATCTTCTAAAATTATTTTTATCACCAATTCATTAAATCTATCAAAATTCGGAAAATCAAAAATTTTGAAGGAATAATCCATCTTTTTTCATATTATTCCATATGACAAGAATTTCAAAATGCTACTGCAATAGCACAAAAATAAAATGAAATTTCATATACAAAGGCGAAAATAAAATTTTGTAATATTACAAATATGTAATTTCTTTAAACTGTGTTTCATAAAAGGCTTAAAAAATATTTTAAACATACTTTTCTCATCACGTGGAATGGTGAATAATAGGTTATTTGCAGAGATCATCAATTTATTTCTAACGTACTTCTCATAATTCCCCAATATAATAAAACGAATCAAAATAAGATATCTAGGATTTAAAATATGGAACAAAAAAATTTCCATTTATCCATACGAAATATTTAACATGGAGTTATATATAGTGTTTTTCGTTGGAAATGTAGAATTCAAATTTCCACAAATGAGGGTGCTGCTATCGTTTATCACTTCCATGCTTACCTTTCTCCTTAGTTACATAAACAAATGTACAATTACATAATAGAATACGATTTGATTAGCACTGTACTTATATAACATTTATAAATCTAAAATATTTACTCCATGTAGGCTATCACTTACTAACCTCCCCAACCTAAATTTGCATTGGAACAACTCAAAAACGCATTACCGAGTACTGCGAATCACAAAAATGACGGATGGATTCTTTTACCTGGCATGGGTATCGTTTGAGATCTCTGATGATACAGGATAGGAAATGTCATGTAGCGTGATTTTTGAGAAATACCTAATTCGTCATCTTACCCGACATTCTCCTATAATTCAAAAACTGTATTGCAGTTCTATATTTATTGTAAATTAATTCAATTGCATAAGATAATTTTTATCATAGGCTATGTCAACCTAAATATTTAACTTTTTTAAAAAAAGAATTAGTTTAGTTATTTAAAAAAATTCATGTGTCTTTTGTTTCAGGAAAACATTATAGACTAGAGTACCTGTTCCAGTCCGGTCAACACGTAAGGGTGTAAAGTTTAAACCTTTAGGCTAGGCAGCGAGAGACAAACTCGATATAGGGACTTTTAAAGGGAAGGCTCCTTTAAATTATTATAACATTTCAAAAAAAATTAAAGATAATGACAATAAATAATGCATTTCGACAGTAATAACGAAAGATTAATAAATTTATTTAAAAATCATTTTTATTACGAAGTCATATTATTCGGGAATTAATCTATTAAGGTCCGGAAAAACAAAAATAATGCATATTTTGTCTAATTATACCATATGATAAGCATTTTGAAATGCTACAGCAAAAGTATAAAAAATAAACAAAATTTTATTATTTCGTTTGCAAAAGCGAAAATAATATTTTAAAATTGTACAAATTGGTAAATAATTTTCAGATTTGATGAATATTTTGAAAAACATTTTAAAATTACTGTTCTTATTTCCATGATCTTGAATAATAGGATTTTGAAGAGATCATCCATTTTTTTCCTGACGAACTTGTCATAATTCCACAATTTAATAAATAAAAATAAAGGTATCCAGAATGTATATTACACAAAAAAATTCCATTTATCCATGCCAAAGATCCAGCATACAGTCATTCAGGTTGGGTTTCATTGAAAATGAAAGGATTCAAATTAGTTAATTCTGATATCCCTGAATGGGGGCGCTGCTATCGTTTATCACAATCATGCGTAAATCATCTTCGTCTTTTTTTCCTTAGTTACATCAACAAGTCAAGATTATTACCTAGCTTGATTCGCCTTAAGAATGATACATTTTTTTGGAAATATGGAGGTATTGTGAAATGTTAACATTTACGTTTTTATAACACACCCGAAACTAATGGTAATAACACTAATATTCAATTACCAGCCCATATATAAAACTCTGAGCTTTATATAAAAGAAACAAACGGCATTAGAAATGAAATTTATTAGTGCAAAATTTTAAAATTTTATATAGAAATTTTCTTAACATTAAAAGTGGTAATACATATTTTTCGTATATTAATTTCAGCTATGCAAAAGATGATTTCTCATTTTGACATGAACCTTATTTATTACCATTTGTAAAGCTATCTAAATACTTAATTTTATCCGAATATAAATACAGAGTGAACAAACAATCCGTAGACATTTCAAGAAACCATATAATTTAAGCCGTTTTTAAAGTGGGGCACTTCTTGCACATGGTTTGGTTTCTTCTTGGAATAGAAAAAAAAATTATTAGAAAAACTTCCCATCAAGCAGCACTCTAAGGAGAAACTACCAAGAAGAAATGCTAATTACTCTGTGATTAATAAACCTGCAGTAGACAACAATTAAATTTACGATTACTTTATTTGCATTCCAAGCAGTTTATCAGTGCCCGGTTCTTGCCCGTGGCTGTGGTAATTTACACCAATCTCTACTAGTATATAAATAAAAGAGGTTTCCGTATTAGATTGTGGAAATGCTTCAGCTTTTGCAGGCAGAGTACGACTTCTGGAAAAAATTTCGTCCTCATCTTCTACATTCCAGTGCTTTCACATCACCAGGTTATTATTACTGCTGATTAAGATTGTAAGGTACTATGGGACTCATAAAAGGCAGATGAAAACTATCGGGAGCCTGTTTGCACCTCCCAAAAAAAAATCGACGAAGACTAGGTGATAAAGCAGAAAGGTTACTAGGTTTGGCAACACGTGCCAGAAAATTTAGAATTTCTAGGGCCAGAATAAGGCGCAATTTCAAATACAAACATATGAAATTTGATGCGAAAAAATTTGTGTTTGTTACAGATGTCCCATCTAAATCTGAAAATGTATGTTAAAAACTCAGAGATTTCGCCCCTAGTTCTATATGAAGGTGGTTAAAATTCATATGATTTTAAATTAGGAATTGTTAATTCCATAAATCTGGTAAAGTGGTAAAGAGAGGATGTTAAGAGGAGATACTTATAAACGGGGTCAGTGAAAAGAACGAAAGAAGGTATTTGTTCTTTAATAGAGAAAGGAATTAGACTTCTTAGCTTAAGCCGTAGAAATATGCAGTAAAAATAAATATCTGTTTTTTTAATATAGGTTATTTTTATTTTAAACCTTTGTCGGCCATAGAGGGAGATGAAACCTCGAATACTTATTGGAGACAACAATTAAGAGTCGCAGTGGGATGG
Source organism: Araneus ventricosus (assembly GCA_013235015.1). Classification (NCBI taxonomy): domain Eukaryota; kingdom Metazoa; phylum Arthropoda; class Arachnida; order Araneae; family Araneidae; genus Araneus; species Araneus ventricosus. The sequence goes on from BGPR01010592.1 coordinate 25,998, forward strand.
GAAAGCACCATTGTTAAAAAGATAAGATTGCTTCGCACCGTTCACCGACCCTATTGAAAAAGGAGAATGAAATTAGCATACGACTTTTCGGGTGTTCGGTCGTCGTCCAGCAGTTTACATGACGGGCCATCTTGACCATTACGGCCGTCAGAGGGTTAAAGAAATCTTATGAAATTATTCCGCATGACATAGAATTTTCACTTATTTTTGAAGTAGTAAATCATATGTTGATGTTATAAGAATAGCTTTTATAAGTTAAATGAACAATGCTTAATCTGATTAGAGTTTTATAGAATCAGGTCTCAGAAAGATATTTTGCTGTTTTGAAATGGCAAGTTCGAAAATCGAACTATCGAAAGAAAAGCAAACCATTTTGATGTTTTGTATTTCGCTATTGTTGTTAACAGATATCCGGAATTTTTGGCTTCATTCTGTGAAATTCTTTGCATGTAGAAAGGATTTGCATTGAGCACAATGGTGTCAACAACACAAGGATGAAAACTCTGTTAATTACAATTACCGGTGTCTTATAAAATAAAATGTGTATCGATTCACTGAGGCCATTCATAAATTAAAATGAAGCATTGATAGTAGAAAAAATATATACTGATAAAGAAATGCAGAAATAAAGCGCAAAAAACAAAAAATGGGAGAAATCATTGTAATTTTATTTTGCCTCAGCATGCAATGAATCTTAACATTAATGTTAATATTTCGTTAAAACAGTTAATGATTTTTTTGTTTGAATACTTTCTCTCAAAAAACAAAACTGAAGATTTTGAATTGGGATTTAAAAAAAAATATTCATCAGAAGATGCAATTGAAAGATACAAATCTACACAAATATAATGAAAACAGTGTATAAACGTTCCATGCCTTCTCACTTCACATATACAAAAAAGTTACAACTGAAGTTCTGCATTAATCTGTCCATTGATGAATGTTGCAAATATTTATCAGCTTTCTTTGAAACGGAGTGTGCCCAAATTATTTTTTTCTTCATCACTTTCTGGGCGGCTCATTCGTGACCAAATCTTTACTGTAAAACATGAGTTCCGACTATTTTACATTCCTCGTCTTATTGAGCCAATGCCAAGTGGATTTGCTGCACTTCACCTGGCAAAAGGAAGTTGCACACAATATTAGGTTGTATTCCATGGCTCTTGTCTTTTCAGTATTTGGAGATTTGAATATCCCAGTTTTAATCCATTTTAGAACATTTCAACGTCTGGATCGATGTCGAACCTCCTATCAACAGATACAGCCTGCTGAAATCAGCTGTGATTGACTTAAAATACTGCATCCATTTGAATGCAGGTCGTTATCCATTTTGAACGAAATTAAAAAACTGTGGAATCCGCAAGAGATGAACCACCAGGACTCGGAGTAGAACTGCTGTCCCTCAGATGTAGACATTATTGTGATGACTGAAACAATATACATTAATATAAAGGTAAAGTAGACGTAAGTGAATGACTCACACCACAGAAACAAACAAAGAAGCCCACAAGCCACTTGGAGATTACAGCTACAGGAACAGCTCAAGATCTCATTTACAGAGGAAAAAATTCGAAATAAACTAACTTCTCGAAGTATAATAAAGATTGAATTGTTTTCTTAATGAAACGAGTATAATGGGGTGTGGGAGATATTCTACAAAGATTTCAATGATTCACAAGCCTCAGAAAGAGAGAGTTGTTTTAATGGAAAATATTAAAAAATGCTGAAGTAAGAATTGTGAAAATAAGCTGGTGTTATTTATTATTAAAGCTGATGCCTATGCAATCGATGCATCTTTTCGTTTTGTGTTCTTTCACTTTTTCTTCAGGAAACAATTTTTTTGTTTTCATTTTTTTATTATATTAAATTATTTAGAAGCGTGAAATCATGTAGGAATGGACAGTTTAGACAAATTATTCCCCAAAAGTGTTTCAATCTGAATATTGATTTACAAAAATCCCATTTCTCTAATTTGAAGTTGACTGAACCACAATAAAAATTGAATTTACCAAAAAATTCAAATTAAAAACAATTGAATCTATAAGCAAGCACATAAAAAGAAAGCGATAGCTTTTTTACTAAAAATAACTTAAGGAATTATTTGTCATAGCAGTTAATACGTAATTGATAAATAAAAAGTAAGAAATTATAATGAATTTATAATGATATTTGTAATAACATTTATTTTTAAAAAGTAACTTTAAGAAAGAATCATGAACACAGCAATTTGAACACAAAACTGTACAATAAAACTAAAAAACTGTAGAATTAAACTAAAACAAATTTATATCTAGCATATTACAAGGTTTTTAAGAAGTGAAAAACTTTTTATTACTTTTTTCATGAAATATATTGTAAAGCAGTCAAATCTACGAATGAATAATAGCCTTAAAAAGTAGTCACCGGCTATCTTTAAAGATACATGATATGGACATGTTGAGCTAACGAAAACAATACTGAAATGCAAACAGTTTTAAATTCGAATAAGCCAAAATAATTTCGAATTATAGACATATACACTAAAATGGTCCATTACTAATTATGATCATTAAAGCGATAAGCACAATGAAAATCAAATTCATTCTTCAAACTAACGAGTAAAATGACAACATTGTTAGAAAGTATAGGGTGATTAAAAAAAACATAGCCAAAATTTAAATGGTAGGTAAAGCACATGATAAACTTTCAGAATCGAATAGGAACATGCGTGCTCAATCGCCATCTGGAGGCAGCACATGGCATTAAAAATAAAACAGCGCTGCACTAAAGACCAATATCTTTCTAAATATCAGTGGTATTGTACTGGAATTTTTACAAAAGTTGCACTATATATGTTACACTTAATGTGGATAATCGGTAATTATGCATAATAAAGGTTATTATGCATAATAATCAAAAACCGATTAAAGTGGATAATTCATGAGAATTTACCACATTAACCGTTTATTATGCATAATTACCAATGACGTTCGGTCAATGTGATTATTTTCAACGGAGTAGATTTCGGCTCTCTAACATCCTCTAAAGTTGGTCTAAAAATTATAATTTTAATTTTAATTAAATGTTTTCAAATAGAATTTTGATTTATTTAGTGATTTTATATTGCACCGATTACGAAACTGAGCGATTTTTATTAATTTATGAATTTAATAAAAATCGTTTGCGTGGAATTTTATGAAGCTGCTTGTTCATATTTTGGAGTTCATCATTTGGAATTCTGTCTTCAATTGCGTGGTGGTTTATTTGATTCTTCACAATATTCTATTCTTCTTTCTAAAAATCTAGAGTGCTTCTTCCCAATTGCAAATAATAGAACTGAGTAAATCTGTTAATTCTTTACTATTCATTGTTTTGACAAACATTTCCCGCTAGTATCGAAGCTATTAGGGGCAAATGCTTTACATTTTTTTTACATTCTCTGATATATTTGTTTTAACCTCTAATTTCTTCAATATTCTAATATTCAATGAGCTAGAGAAGCTAGTAGGTCGCGGCTGCCCCTTCTAGCGAAGACATAACATGTTTTTTTTAAGTTAACAAAATTTGCTCGGTGTCTATTTCAGATGACTCAGGCGTCGCGAGCACAATTTCTCCTGCTTCACCTGAGTATTTAAAAAGCGCAGATTCCTTAAACTCAATGAGTTAATGAAGCTACTAGGTACTGGCTCCCGCTGCTAGTGAAGCTGTAGGATGTTTTTTAATTTAAAAAAATCTGCTTGGTGTCCATTTTAGATGCCGCATGCCTAGCGAGGGCAGCTGAAATGCTACATTTCAAACAGGACATAGTGCAAAGACAAACCATAACTGTCGTATGCTGATTAATTTTAAAAAAAACTTGGCATCAAATATTACTGGAATCAAAATACGAAAATAACCAAGGTTATTCGTTCTATCCAAAACGTTTATTACTAGAGTAAGAAGAAACCAAAAAAAAAAGAATCGATTAATTAACATTTAAAATCATTTTACAGTTAACTGTGCACGCACAAGTACTTAGAGATCTGAAACATTATCGCATGACATAAAAATTAAAGTTAGAGTTGATTTTTCAATAAATTTGCTGAATTAATCACATTTACCAATGAAGTTTGGTCAATGAGATCACATGTCAATGTAATTAATCACATTGACAAAGCTTCAAAGGTAATTATGCATAACAACCGGTTAATGTATGAATTCTCATAAATTATCCACTTTAAACGACTTAACTTTATTATTATGCATAATCGCAGGTTAATATTCATAATGACCGCGGTAATTATGCATAACAACTTATAATCTATATTAACCGTAACATATATAAGAAATATTACGCTACCTGCCGCGCATACGCAGTAAAAAATTATTTACTACAAATGCTAATTATCTCCTGTACTACTCAACATATTTACGTGAAATGTCGACGCATTGCTTCTTTAGGATATTGCCAATTACTCTCTAAGTGTCATAGATTTCCAAGGAAAATTCTGCAAGTTATAAACACAAAATATGCGGAAAAATTTGGGATTTTTTTAAAGAAACCTTTATATCTTCCCAAATATTCATGCTGTTTTTACAAAAGTACATGTAGATATTGCGCACATTACCACAAAAATATTGACAGAAGTTGCGAACTATTGTCAACTTTCTGTGAAGCGAGGTGAGTCAAAAGCATTTTTCGAGTTAATCATTTTTGGACGGTCCTTTGAATACCTTCGTGACCGATCTTTGATGTAAATTGTGAGTTAAATCCTATTCTTTATATGTTCGACGTTTGAGGAAAGTTCATAAAGCCTTTCGGGAGGTATTCGAAAAAATGTGCATTATCAGCTTTCTGTGAAAGCAGCTGGATTCTCTCGCCTTTGCTTGACCAAACTTTAAGGCTAGTTGAGGCACACAGTAGAAAATTTCGTATTTTTCCAAATATCACTCGAAAGGTTGGATTAATATTCCTCGAACTTCGTCCATATAAAGAATAGATTTTAACTCAGAATTTACATCGAAGATTCTGTCACGAGGGCACTCAAAGGACCTTGCAAAAATTGATGAACTCGAATAGGGATTTTCGCTCACCCCGCTTCACAGAAATCTGATATTGATTTAAAACTTTTATCAATTCTTTTGTGTGATGTGCGTAATATTTAAATACATTTTTTTGAAAAGAGCATGGATATTCGGAAAGATTTAAAGGTTTACGTACTTTTAAAAAAACATATTTTACCGCATTTTTTTCTTATAACATGAAGATTTTCCATTATAAACCTATGAACCTTACGGAGAACGTGGCAATATTGTAGAGAAGCAATGTGTCGAAATTTCACGTAAGTGAGTTGAGTCGTTAAGGAGATATTAGCATTTGTATTAACTAATTCTTTACTGCGTATGCACTAAAGGTAGAGTAATTTTTTATTCACAACTTTGGAGCCACATATATATAGTGCAACTTGTATGAAAATAAAATGCCTCCAGATGGCGTTTGCGCACCCATGTTCCTATGCTATTCTGAAAGCTTATCGTGTTCCTGACCTACCATTAAAGTTTGGCCACGTTTTTTTAATCACCCTGTATAGGTTAGAACCGAATTTGAGGGAAATCCCCACTGTTTTCCTTCAAAAAATAGTCACTATTCTAGGGCATCTGGCGAGTAAGAACATTGAATAGGCATATGCCACAAGATAGGGCATAGGGCGTCGAGAAATGAAACTTCGCTCTCCCTTGGTTTCGACGCGATGAAATCTGACCAAGACAACCAACGAAAGCAATTTTTTCAACTGGAGAAGCATTCAGATTATTGCACCTTATCTTTAAAACCAGCCTCGACAGTACATCGTCTATAAAGGCTTTTCCTTTTATTTTTTGATGACTTGAACTAAATAATCTACATAATCTTAATCATATAAAGATCTAGAAAATTTCCTCTGGGTGCCAAAATTAGAAGATTCTTCAGAGAGAAGCAAGCTTTTGTTACCTGGAATGTTCTAAACGATTCAGGATTGGAAGATAAGGCTTAAATTCTCTTTTCTGACACAACTAGATCCAACATTGATCTTGTCAAAGTTGTGATTACATTTCTGGAACAATACGAAGACCGAGAGACGAAATAAGTTTCATGTCGGAATGACATGTACGAATTAGTGCTTCGAAGTGTTTTTGAACATGATTTAGAGAAAATAACTAGTAATACAGATGTTGCTTTCTTTAAATAAACAGAGAAAACCTGAATAATTTGGGAACGAAAAACGGCGTTGATTTTTTTGTGCAGGAAATTGGGCAGAAATAATTCTGCAGTTACTGCAAATTACAAACTACTTCAGTACATATTTCGAGGAAATCGGGTTCGAAATTGAAATTTGAAGCACGTGATAGTACCGGTTATATCTTTCTCTACATGAAATATGTATATTTTACAGAATATTGTACATTTATAAGTCATTATAAATTGTTCCAAGTGTTATTTTCGGTAAATTTAATCTTTTCTTGTGTGTTTCAGATGTTTATTTGCAAATAATTGTAAATAATGCATAACACAATTTCAACTTCGATATACCTTTATAATCAGTTAGGAAATCCTGACTAAATGAATAGCTAAATAGTCTAGAAAGGGACAAGAATCATTATTTTTCCGGCGTAAATATATATAATGGTTCAAAATTTGTTTGTGTTTCTGAGTGAGAGATTTATATCCAGTATATAGCAAAAATATAGAAAATTAAGAAAATCTTTGAAATTAAATGCTAAACTTTTGTAATATTTTCAAATTTTTAGTTTTGTCATTAGCTTTTTAAAAAATCATTTTCTCTATTCATGTTCCGAAGCTCAAGAAAGGGTCGAGCAAAAATATTGTCACTGTGCCACTCATAACTGATTTGCTAATTTATGACTTAGAAACACATTCTTTGTTCGTTCTTTAATACTAAAGCATATTTTTCGTTCGTTTTTCTTTTTAATTTTTCTAAATTTTGGGCAACGTCTTAAATGATAAATCTTAAAATCTCTCTGATACTTCTGTCAAAGGACAGCAAAAATGTACAATTAAATTCTGTTTCAAAATGCGAAAAACTACTTCCTTTAACCATAAAAAATAGTGGCATAGGTGTAAATTGTAATAAGATTTCATTATCGTTGTAGAATATTTTTTATTTTAAAATTTACAACATTTAAATAATGGAGCTTAATAAAAGTGACAACACATACACTTTTATCTTAATATACATTCTAGCAAAACCCTATTTCTTGTTCCTTGAATTTCTATTGCAGAATATTAGAAATGAGAGTAATGTTATCGTCATTAAATATATTGTGATATCTTAAATCAATTTCTGAATATAGATGTGAATGAAAATGACCATTTTAATAGATTCTCTGTCTGTTTAGGGAAATTTTAAAGAAAATCTTTAATTTTGTTTAAAAGAAAACAATATTTTTGGTTACAGCGTTGTCTTATTTCGAAATCTAATTAAATAAGGATAAAATGAATATTGATCGATCCTTAAAAGTTTTTCCCGGCACCATGACGAAGTTAAGAAGTTATGCAATGTTTCTAGACAATTTGTAGAGATATTGCAGTGATTTTATTCATTATCCCATTATGTAAACAATCATCTATTTGTTTCATACCACGACTCTCCCTCAGCCGAATTGAAAAAAGAACCTCCCTGCTTTCAGACTCTATTATAGAGGAAAAAGAAAGAGGAGAAAGGATCTTGTGATCACCAAAATCATCATAAATATATAAATTAAAATAACCACAGATGAAAATATAATCAAAAAATCCAAATCTTTCAAAACAATAAAAAAAATTCTACAAACGTGTAGGAAGGCGGAAAATAAACAAAAAAAACAAGCATTTTTTCCCTTGAGATTTAATTTGATTGAAATACAGACAGCTCCGAGATGCAATCCGGCAAATCGAAAATACAGGGAGACAAACACTTTTTGATAGCTATAAGAAAACCCCCACCACGTCTGCAATAATTGTATGAGGAACCACGGTCCCTTCGGAATACCAGGTACCTATCGTCAAAAAGTTCCAAGGAATCCATATTTTCAGAAAGTCATGTCCCGGTAATTGAAATAACATCTTGATCGTCAGAAGCCACAGAACTGAAAAAAATCTATAGTTTTAGTGCGAATACAACGTACGTTTTGATAAAACAAAGAAAGTCATTTCGAGACTGCGGGCGTTGAAGAATTCGATTCAGGAGGATTGTTGATGTCCCTCAGAGTTATTTTCTGGTACTTCAAAAATCTATTTAACACCATCGCCAATATTGGTTTTGGTTCGCCAAGTGTTGATGTTTGTTCTATATTGGCGTAGAGAAGCAGACATTTTTAATTAAATCCACGCTGCATAAAATGAGAGCTGCGCTTTCCCCCCTAGAATAGAAAAAATGGAGGACCTAATTATCTTAAACTTTGATTGCCGAAAACCTTTTCCTAGCTAAAATCCTTGTTTTTTTGACAAATAATAGTAGATAGTTGTGCCTCTATAACTCCAAAATCGCACACGTCTCCTTGCAAGATCCCTTGACCAACAATAAAGAATGCATATGCACATGATGGGACATAAATTCACAGAAGCTTACAATGAAATTTCATCAGCTTTGTTTCACTGGCTGCAGAACACGGACTTCAAAGGTATTAAGCTCCTGATATGTATGGCTGATAAGTGTGGAGGCCGAAGCAATAACACTACACTGATGATTACGCTTTAATGTTGTTGGCTAAGCAACCCCCAGGCAACCTAAGATAAACTTCAAAAGCCAAAACATTCTTTTATTCCCCCATTCCGCGTGCTTGCATGAATTGAAAAGAAAATGAATTCCAAGTTCGGAAGAAATTCTTTAAGCAAGAGGGACAGTTTAAATGTTAAAGAGAGATAATCTCGAATATGATTGGATGGAAATCAGCAGCATTTTCATAAAACAACCTACTATATTCCATTTCAAATTCGTCCCGAAAAAGAATTTTTTATAACGAAACAAAATAATGAAATATTGGTGATATTAGAGTCTTTTCATAGATCTGAGGCAGGTGAAAGACAATAAGATGTGAAGAGTAGGAAAAAATATGACGATCAGTAAGCTTAGAGTCATGATTCTAGGCTTAATCGTGAACCCTTTAAAACTCTGTCATATTGAACTAAATTACTGACGATGTATTTTGAACCAAGTTGAGAGATTGTTGCCAAATTGGTTTTCTGCAGAAACATTTAACAATCAGAAGTTCAAGGTCAAGAATAGTGGGAAGAAAATCCTCAGTAAGACACAAAGAATATTTAGAGTGACCTTGCAGGAAATGTGGCTATAAGTATCTGAATTTTTTTTGCGATTGAATATATTTTTATGGTAAAATTATATACCTATTTTTTAAATAAAATTTTTAAAAATTATTATGTCTTGTGTTTTTAATAAAATTTTGAGTATTTATTTAGATTTCAGATTGCTGCAGAACTAGCCATCTCCAAAAGAAAAGTTTAAATAACTTCTCGCTGATTTATAACTAATTATATAAATTTTATTCTGAATCACACTTCCCAAATGCCGTCCGGTTTCGTAGGCCCTGGATTCTGTTTTCATAACAAAACACGCAGAAAATTACATTTTATTTAATAGGAATCATTTGTTGTGATGGTGTACAGAGTATTAAGTATTAAAAAATATTTTCGGATATATCTCTTATGGACTGTGTATTTAAATGAAGAATATCAATGAATGCCTGTACTTTCAAAGTATTGATGAAAAGATTGGCTTTACCGTCAAAAATATCCTGAATTCGTCTGTATATGGATATTAATACATTTCTATCTCATCGATAAACATTTTCAGTAATTTTGAACCCATTATACAATTTTTGCTTCTTTAAAGAATTCGAGTAGTCTTATTAGAATGTTGTGTGAAGGTTCTCATATTTTTGAGAAGTTCCTTTTTACACTATTTTTAATTGAAGCCATCTTACCATTGACTACAACATTTTAAATCCAGACTTCTAAATTTAAAAATATAATATCAATTGTCTAAATCCCTTCAGAATTCAACTTATGATCTCTAGTTCAATATCAACTATTTCTTTATTTTCATCAGTAATCAATTCTTAATCAGTTGATACTTCAGCTAATAGCGTTACTAGTCTTTCCATTTCATATTTGTAATTCGAATAGCGATAAATTGTCTGGATTCATCTGTTCTATTTAGCATCCAACTTTATCGGCTTGCGTTAACAAATGAGGAGAAATTGTTGAAATACCTGTGGTCAGCAAGGAAATGACATTTTACACAGTTACTGTGAATCTGGAAGTTTTCCGTTGACGGATTAAATTTCTGTAATAAATTCTTGCTGTCTCCGGGCCTTGTAGGCCTGCTGCGCGTCCTCCCGGCTTAAAGCATCAAAATATCATAAAATGTTTCGGCACTATATAAAAATTAATATTCTCAGGCATTATTAAAGTTCGAAAACATTTATCGACTTGATAGTTTGTATCGGGTAAAGTTCAAATGTGAAATAGTTAGACCATTGCGAAAGGTACTATGGCATCGGTTAAAGAATCAAGGAAGTTTCCACCAATTCAGCTATGGAAAGGGAACGCTTAGATATACTGTGTCCAGTACCATTACAATCTTCCGACGAAACCAAATATATCATTGACGATAATTCTCCGTGTATTACTGCTCATTTTCATTAATATATCTACACTTTTGTCGGTTTACACTATTTTCAACACAAAAGAAACGGGAAACGGGCAAAAAGTAAAAAATTGCAGGATATGACCTCAAATTAGAGTTTACATATAATTTTTTCGGAGATCATTAATGAAAACAGGTATAAATTTGACCCTACAAGTTATTGATCCACGAAAATGAAAGGTTCAATAGGGAAATTTTTAGGATTATAAAATGAAATATTATGATAAAACTACTAAATGAAACGAAGCTGCCTCAATCATTATGGGTTGAGTTAGTTAATACTGATAATTATTTGAAAAACTGATTTTAACTTTAAATTTTTTTTAACAGGAAGTCTCCTTTAAATTATTATATCAGTTCCAGAAAATTAACGATATTGACAATAAATAATGCATTTCGACAGTAATATCGAAGAATTAATGAATTTCTTTAAAAATCCTTTTAATTGTCAAGTCATATTCGGGAATTAATCTATCAAGGTTCGGGAATACAAAAATAATGCACATTTTGTCAAATTGTACCGCATGATAAGCATTTTGAAATGTTACCGCAATAAAGCAAAAATGAAACAAAATTTTATTATTTCGCATACAAAAGCGAAAATCATATTTTAAAATATTACAAATTGGTAAATAATTTAAATCAGATTTGATGAATGTTTTGAAAAACATTTTAAACTTACTATTCTTATATCGAAGATCTTGAACAATAGGTATTTTGAAGAGGTGATTGATTTTTTTTCCTTGTCATATTTCCACAATTTAATAAATAATAAGTAAAGGTATCCAGAATGTATACTATGCAAGAAAAATTCCATTTATCCATACCAAAGATCAAACATGGCGTCATTTAGCTTGGGTTTCGTTGGAAATGAGAGGATTCAAAGTAGTTAATTTCGATTTCCCCAAATGGGGGCGCTGCTATCTTTAATTACACACATGCGTAAATCTTCTGTGTCATTTCCTTCTTAGTTACATCAACATGTCAAAAATATTACCTAGCTTGAGTCGTCTATAGAATGATACATGTTTGGCAAATATGAAGATATTGAGAAAAGTATTGTAAAATTGATGTTTTCATATGACAACCTAAACAAATAGTAATAAAACTAATTTTCAATTACCAGCCCAGAAATAAAATTTCAGGCTTTATATTAATGAAAGGATTCCAAGATCAACATAAAAATGTATTTATTAAAATTTAAAAATTTTTTATAGAAATATTTTCAATATTAAAAGTGGTATTACTTATTTTGAAAATTTTCAAATCTTACTTCCTAACTATGCTAAAGATGATTTCTCATTTTGACATGAACCGTATTTATTCGCGTCTGTAAAGCTATCTAAATACATAATTTTTTACAAATATAAGTACAGAGTGTACAAACAATCCGCAGACATTTCCAAGAAACCATAAAATATATACCGATTTTAAAGTGGGACACTTCATGCACATTTGGTTTCTTTCTTGGCATAGAAAACAAATTTAGTAGAAAAGCTTCCCTTCCAGCGGCACTATAAGGAGCAACTATCCAGAAGAAATGCAAATTCTACTCTGCTTAATAAACCTGCAGTACCAAACAATTCAATTTACGATTACTTTAGCTGCAATCTAAGCAGTTTATCAGTGTTCGGTTCTTGCCCAAGGCTGTAGTATTTTTCAACAATCTCTACTAGTCTATAAAAGAGGCTTCCGCATTATATTGTGCATATGCCTCAGCTTCTGTAGGCAGAATAGGGCTTCTAGAAAAAATGTCTTCATCACCTTCTACATTCTAGAGCTTTCACATCATTATGTTATAAATACCGCTGATTAAGATCCTACGGTACTATAGGCTTCATAAAGGCTGTTGAAAATTATCTGGAGCAAGTTTGTACTTGTCAATGCAACATCGACGAACACTAGTTGCTAAAGAAGAAAGGTTACTATGTTTCGCAACATGTGCCAGAAGATTTAGAATTTCTAGGGCCGGAATAAAGAGAAACTTCAAATACAAAAATATAAAGTTGATGAGGGAAAATTTATGTATGTTACAGATGTCGCATATAAATCTGAAGATGTATGTTGAAAACTCAGAGAGATAGCCTCATGTTCTATATGAAGGTGGCTCTAGTTCAGATGTTTTTCAATTTGAAATCTATAATTCCATAAATTTGATAAGGAAAGGATCTCAAAAGGAGATACTTGTAAACGGGGTCAGTACATAGAACAAAAGAAGTCCACTGTTGTTTTCTAGAGAAAAGAATTAGACTTCTTAGCTTAAACGCCATAGAAAAATACTGCAAAAATAAATATCTGTGTTTAAAAAGGTTTTTTCATTTTAAAACTATGTCGGACATAGTGGGAGATGATACATCGAATACTTACTGGAAACATCAATCAAGAGTGGCAGAGGGAGGGGAAAGCACCATTGTTAAAGAGAAAATATTGTTCCGCAATGTTTACGGACCCTATTGAAAAAGTAAAAGGAAATAAACATACAACATTTCGGGCACTCGGCCGTCATCTAACAGTTTGCATGACGGTCTGTCTTCGCCATTACGGTCGTCAGCGGGTTAAAGACATCTTATGAAATAATTCCGCAAGACATGAAATTTTCACTCATTGCTGAAGTTGTAAAACAAATGATTATACGTTTTAACATTAGCTTTAATAAATAAAATAAACAATTATGAATCCGATGAGTTTTGAAGAATTAGGTCTTCAGAAAGATATATTGCTGTTTTGAATTGGCAAGTTCAAAAATCGAACTTTTATAAGAAAAGCCAACCATTTTGTTTTTTTATATTTTGCGATTGTTGTAAGCAGATATACTGAATTTTTGGCTAAATTGTGTGAAATTTATGGTATTTAGAAAGGATTTGTATTGAGCACATTGTTGTCAAAAGATACAAGAATGAAAACTATGTTAATTACAATTACTAGTGTCTTAAAAAATAAAATGTGTATCGATTCACTAAGGTCACTCATAAATGAATATGAAGCAGTGAGAGTAGAAATATTATATTTGTCTCAGCAAGCAATTAATCTTAACACCAATGTTAATATTTCGTTAAAACAGTTAAGGTTTTTTATTTGATTATTTTCTCTCATGAAACAAAAATGACGATTTTAAACTGGGTTTTGCAAATAATCTTCAACAGAAGATTCAATTGAAAGCTACAAATTCGAGTCAAATATAATAAAATCAATAAATAAACATTCCATGCTTTCTCACTGCACATATACAAAAAAGTTACAACTGAAGGACTGCATTAATCTGCTAAATTTGATACAAGTGTTATAATTAGAGAATTATTGTAATAAAAAATCTCAATAAAACCTATTTATAGTCGGTAACAATCGCTACAGATTAGTAACAGCCAAAGAGGCATAGAAAACTGTTACTCGTGTATCAAATCACCTTTTAATGTTTCTGGCAAAATGCAGAAATATTATGCCTCTGAACGATTAAAATATGAACTTCCATATGATGGACATTATAAAATATCACAGTAATTTCACAATAGAAACAAAACTTATACATTTTATGCACGAACGTGCTCGTTTTGTAGCAAAATGTCATTTCATTTGTGCAGTTTGAAACGGGCATGCAACATCCTTGCGATTTTCCAACCACGTCTCTTAAAATTGGCCATACACACTAATCGCGATCAACTAGGCTAGTATTTGCCTATCCAGCCATCATATAGAAAATACTTTGAAGACAAAGGCGATACTAATAAAAGTTAGAAATTAGTTCCTTACATAAGAGCTCCTTTTATTTTTAAGAAGTCCAAAAGTTGTAAATGCCCAAGAGGAGAGATAAATGAAAAAATTTTCTAACATGGTAACTATATCATTACTTGTTATGAAAGGAGCCAAACAATTTTGAAATATTAATTTTAAGACGATATTTCGGCCTCAGAAAAATAAAAATAGGGATATTATTGTTTTTCAGTGGACATTTCAAATGTTAAGTGCTTCAATTATAATTTTCATTTACCAGCCCAGACACAGAAATCCAAGCTTTAAATGCCATCTGTTGCCTCCCGATGGCGTTTTCACACTCATGTTCCTATGTGATTTTGGATGCTTATCGTATGCCTGACCTACCTTTAAAGTTCGGAAATGTATTTTGTATCATCCCGTATATATAAAGGAAAAAGGAAATCTCAGTGGAATAGTTTCGATATTTAAAAATTTTATTTTGATTACTTTTATAATTATAAAATGAAAATAACAGGAGATTAAATAGAGAGATTTAGTTACTGCAGAGTAAAGCTGAATCATTGAATTAATAATATTTTGAATTTTAAAATGGCTAAAAAATCCCTTAGTTATTATTTTTCGAAGTTATTAGGTGTTCCATCTGACGATTTCACCTCTATTCAGTTAAAAAACATTGTGATTTTTCATTTTGGATATCGAATTCATTTTCGTCAGTCCAAATCTTAAAAGATTCGAGTGCTAAATTAGCGGACTGTTCCAGTTTCCGGCGAGTTCTCCAAATGATGACAAAAACAAAATCCTCGGCAAATGCCTGGAAGTGGATTTCATCAGGTTGGTCTGTTTCCACTATCTCATCTGCAAAAAATAATGAGTAGGCTGACACTGATCTGCATGCTAGTTCAATAGTTCGAAGACATGCCCGCCACCTCCGATACAAACTTGACACCGACGCATAATGGATAAACGCAGGGACGGATTATGACACATCCAATGTAGGCATCTGCCTAGGGGAGCCACATATTTGGAGGATATCGATACTTTTTTCAGATATTTTCACGGCAATCTAGTTTTATGCTATCATTTGATTTAGAAGACATGAACTGGAACGCATTCAATTTAAAATCAGGTAACGGTAAAATTTCATTGAAAAATTTGACCCTACGTGATTTTCTCAGCTTGTGAGATTATTGATAATTTTTTATGCCATTTTTATTTGACCTTTTGTCTCATGGTCATTTTGAGGGGATTTTAATTCCAATCTTAAAAGCCATTGTAATGATATATAAGTAAATATGTTTTGGGAACACAAAAGAAAAATTTTTACTTTTTCATTCCTCAGTGGATTGGAAGTCTACTATTGAAGATGTGATAAATTAAAATATTTCTGAGTTTTAAGCATAATCCTAGCTTTAATTTGATATATGGCATTATGCGGTATTTTAATTCTAAGTGGGTTAATTTTTAGATTATTTATAATAAGTTCAAGTTCGGGAGACTTGACCCTATCAAAAGCTATTGCAGTTTCGATGTTGTAGCCAACCGAAATACATTTTGTGGTTCGGATAAGTTTTCTACTGCGTGGAGGTTGTCGGCAGTTTGACAACTCAAATATAGAGAATAATTATTTAAAAATTGTTTGATTAGTAATTATTTCATGAATAAAATTTCTTTTTAATGTGATAGTTTCAAATAATGCAAATAATTATTTTAGTAAGAATTTTAACAAGAATTGAAATATATTTATTCCATTTTTTTCTGTGTTACGAAAAACAATTTTTATTCATTTATTATTGTAATAAAAATCTTTAGCTCGAACTATTTTTATCGTTTGATTTTATTTAATGACTATGAGTTAAGGCAAACCAACTGTAGGGTCAAGTGCGCCTAACATAGAGTAAAATGCCCCTTTCTTAGGGTAGAGTATCGCTAAGGTTAGGGAGACTTGACCCTAGTCGATCTTATGAAATATATTTATTTTTTGATTAAATGAGTTATCAGTTTAGCATAAGTAAATTTATTCTTCTTAAAGAAAAGTCTTTTTATAATGATAAAAATTCAAATACTCGAGAAATATAAGAAAAAGGTAAAGTAGGGTCAAGTCTCCCTGCTTTTCGCTATTAATTTTATTTCAAAATTTTAAAAATATTGTTATGCTCTATTTTTTATAACATGCTTTATAAGTTTAATTTTAGGATTGTAATGTTAAATATTGTTTAAATACATATTAAACATACTTTTGGAGAGTGCACTGACCCATGATGATAAGTTTGCGTCATGGATATTCAAAAGACTCTAAGAACGTTTCTTCGTTAGAACCTCCGAAAAGTTTTCCCCGCAGGTAGGTATTAAGACTGAAGCGAAATCGTTTTCAGTCTTATATTTTAAATACTGAGCTAATTACAGCTTTATCATTATTTTTTATTTATTTTGTTTCTCGAGATGCAGATTGCACACTTAATATGAATGATTGTAATTGATACAATATTTCAAGCTTGAAAAAGCAGTTCCTCAAATTTTCATGTACGACTAAGCGACTTTTTTTTTCTGTAAACAGTAAAATAATTTTTTTTATATTACAACTGTTATTCTGGCCCGAATTTACAATGGATATTTAACTCAAAACAGTTCATATTAAAGTGGCGTTATTTTGAAAAAATACTCAGAAAACGTTAATTCATTTTCGCCTCAATTTCAATTTGCATCAAATTTATCTTTTTTATTGTTTTCAAATTATAGAAGGGAAATTTTCGATACATATGCTTTCCTAATTATTAGTATAATAAATAGAAGAGCGAAGATTCTGTAGCCGTAGAAACTGGACGACAATGGTTGGTACTTGTTAATAAATTATAATATTTTTCTTAATTATAATAATTTAACATAACTGTCAAAAATGAAATGTAAAGAATTTCCTGCAAGAAGGAGCTAGTTCCAAACTCGGAGTGTTTGCAGTTACATGTGCTATTTTGAGGAAAGTGGGTAAAACCAGGTACCTAAGACTCGAAGGCCCATTGGAGCTAATATATTCGACATAGAGTTTGTCAAATTTTATTAAAATATTCATTTTGTTTCATCGGAGTACAATATAACTTTTAAGAAAAGTCATAATTTTGCTACTTTTTAACTAATGATATTTTTCATAAAAAAACACCATTAAAATATAAACATTCAACGCCTGAAGTGTTTTTATCGTCTTAATCGAAGAAATCATCATTATTGACTGTCCCAGTCTTACGCCACTTAGTGTACCCGGTTTTAAACAGAGTATAGAGGTTATAAAAAACGAAAAGGAACCGCAGAAATATTGTTATAAATCTTTATTGATTGATAGGTTAAAAATCCTTATTAAGCATATAATAACCTGCTAAATATAATTTTTATAACTGTATTGATTATTTAATAAGTTGAGTTTATATCACATTTCCCTGAAGATGGCATATATGTAGTGTCACACGGGATGAAGCAAAAATAACCTCCAAAAGATAATGTTATAATTTTTTTAATATTGTTCTTCTTGTGTCGATTCTTTTGTGCAAAAGAATAAAACGGAAAACCTTGGCTTTAAAAATTACAATGTAATATTGTTTGATATGGTAGAAAATTTAAACATCATGACAGTTTTAAAATATTTCAGCGATTGCAAGACATAGACAATTGTTTTAAATTTTATATTGAAAGAAGATATTATCATAATAAGTATCAGTATATTAATAAATTTTCATTAATTTAAAGCTTAGTTCAAACGTTTTAAAAACAAGTGCTTAATTTGTAAGTTATAATCTCCCGTATCACTTGATAATTTGTTGAATCTTCTGTTAAGATACGCATAGATAATTATGAATAGTTCCTTCTAGTTACTCGTTCCTGTTCTGCTATAACTAAGGAGCCTGTAAGCAGTGACCTTCCAACTGAATGGGCTTTGCTAGCTTATCACACACGGATAAAATCTCTCTCCCCTTCTGTTACGGCGAGATAACTAGTGATTCTATTTCCATCTTTTCATACATATGCCACCCTTAAAAATTTAGATTTAAAGAAAGCAAACTCGAGAAAAGAAAAGTTTGAATGAAGATTTTATTAGCTTTGCGAAAACATATTGAACATTTTATACTCTTTTTGCTTTTAGAAATAGTGGTACAATTAAACCCGTTGAATTGAGAAATAATTCTGTTTTCAAGTTCTGTTACTGTTTTGGAATACACCAAATAGAACTATAAATCAGAAAGAAGTAATTTTATAATCTTTACAAATGTTTTGTTTATTTAATGCTCAATTCTGAAGTGATCTTTGGCAAGATACCGGCTAGTATGCTAATTCTTATAATGATATATCATTTCAAGGTATGGATTTTTTAATTACTTAATTCAACTTCAAAAATAGATCTATGTTAAAAACACAAACTAATAGCAATAAGAGCAATCACTGTTCAAATGGGTATGGAATTGACAGAAAGAAGCTATACAAGGAAACTTATTCGTTTATAAAACATCTGTAAGGTTAAGGTGGTCTTCGTAAGTATAGAATTAAACAAAATTATGTCAGTACCATAAATTATGCATTGTTACAGTCTAAAATTTTGTGAGAATGTTCAATATCTTGCTACAGTTTCGGTGTGATTCACCAAAATGTTCAAACTGTCGTTAATCATTTTAAAAATCCTTAAACCAATATATTTTATCCTCTGATTAAAAATTTCGTAACGTTACGTCAGGCAGATAGCGCCATGCTCGGACGTTTTGTATAATCTTCACTATCTAAGAGTCATAGAAGATAATTTTGTTTATTAATCTAGTAAATAAATATATGAGAAAAGTTCCAGATCTAGTTTCCTTAAAAACCTCTCTTCTGAAGGAAAATAAAAACGGCTATATTTGTTACAACAGTTGATTTTTTTTCTTGTGTGTTAATTTATCCTGTAACCATACTATCATAACTTGATCAGAGAGATCGTTCGGTTGAAAGCATAAACAGCAGCTAATTCTGCTCTTTTTCCTATTTTCAAATATAGTAAGTATTGCTATATTTTACCTATTTTTCTTTGCAATTTAAAAATTATTTACATTTCATTTTTATCGTGGTTCAAATATACTATCTTTTGAGTTAAATATACATTTTTTATACGAATTTTTATTTTTTTTACTTGCTTTTTATGAACTCAAATGAATGGATCCACCAGAACTATCAGATAGTTTACTGGATATCTATATATATAAAAGACTAAGATACGTGGTACAGAAAAGAGGTTAATTTCTCTTTTGCCGATGGCAAAAAGCGGTTTGTTTACAAAACAAAACCAGTAGCCTACTACTATATTCGATCTGGTGGGAGTTTAAGACGAAGAGTTGACAATATTTCTTACAATATAATGAAACTTTCGATAAAATTGTTCTAAAGAGATCAGTTAGAAAAGAAGCAAATGGGCTTAGGCGAGCTATAGAATGTTCATATCAACGTCAAAATTGTTTAAGTAAGCGAAGGGAAAATCGTGTTAAATTCATTCACACATTGAGGAGAACATCGTGGAGCTTATTAGTGTCAACATTGTATAATGGGTACTTTTCCGTTATACGCACACTACGTTTTCATCTTGGCGAATTTTCTTGATGATCTGAATCACCAGCTTGCGTTAACTTCTCTCTGGACGATAGTTAACGAGTTATGTATTTTTGTCTAGCTGAATTGTCATCAGCCAGGATGCGCCAATTTGGCCAAAAATGCATTATGTGCATATAACGTAGCGCAGATGCTCTGTGCGGGATGAGCTAGTATACACAGACAGATAAACAAATACAGTCAAAATTAAAGGAAGGAAGTACAAGCAATCCTAGAGTAATTTGAAGCAAACGAAAAACGAAGAACAAAACAAGAAATCCATTCTAGTTCACTTTTTCAAGGGCTAAGAACTGTTTCGAAATGGATTCAAGAGAATATTTGGGGAACTTTCTGTAAGAAGCAAGCCATTAGGCAAATACAGAGCTTCTCATAGCCCGAATTTCCCAAAACAAAGAAACCCAGGTAGCAAATCCACAAGAACAAACATCAAAAGAAGAAGGTAATACCATTAAAAACGCTAATAAGTCGCACAAAATATTAGCCATCAAGCTTAATTAATAAGCTTTCATAATGTAAAATCAAAAACTTACCCCATGATGAAACAAGCCAGATTATAAAACTTGCCCGTGCTACTAGAAATAGCAAAACGATAAACACTAGTCTCCCTGGCGCCATCTATATTCTCAGAAGAGGAATAGAAAGGCAGAAAAAACAAGAGGCTGAGACAGGAATCTCTAGTTCGCGAAAGAAACCAATTCAGACATATTAATAGAGGAAAAAGCCCTTATTTTCCATTTTCAACTACGCATAAATGTTTTTTTAAATATATATATATATATATATATATATAAATTTAAATGTTTAATGTTTTGTTAAATATATATATATACACATATAAGAATTTTACTAGACTGCATAATCCAGACTGCTTCTATGGATAAAATCTTTAATGTTGTAAATATTACAAGGGAAATGGTTATCATTTAGAGTTAAAAAAAACATTGGAAGCAAATAAGAAATAATTCCTATTGTTGCATATTGCTCTAATCCTGTTGGGTTGACTGAAAATTACGTTTCTAAAAACTCTAGAATCCAAATTGGAATGACAGTCACAAAGAGTTTTACATTTAAAGTTAAAATCAGCTCGTTTGTCATAAAGTCCATTCATAGTCATATGCTTGTTAAGATCAATTTTAAGATCTAAAAAGGTACCTTTATTTTGATGAGGGTTCGTTTTATTAAGTTTAACTATGTTTGGATTTATGACAAAAGAGCTGTTTAAGAGTGATCTAACCTTGTGAAATAGTATTAAAGCGAGCTTCTAGGACCCCCGTAGAGAAATACCTTTACTTCAAGTTCCTAACTTCCTTTCATACACCTTGGGTAAATCTGAATTAAAAGTGAACATCGTTCTTGATATTAATACACAAATAAATTAAAAATCCAACTGGGGTTACTCTGTACCGCAAATTTCCATGGTGTAAAGAAACCATCTTTTTCGATGCAAAGTTACCACAAGTCAGAAGAATTCGCATTCAAAAAAACAAAATGAAAGCTAGGTTTATTATCTTTCACATGAAATGCAATTGCATTAAAAATTGTTGTACTTCCCCTGAAAAATTGGCTCAGTGTTTCTTCATTCTGTGACCTCCTGAATGATTGTTTTATACGTTAAAGGAATAAGATACATTTATCATTGTTGCCTTGAAACAAGAAAAAAATCTCAATCAAGTACATAGCATCAGTGTTTCTCTATTTCACTTTTAATAAAATTTTTTATACTGGTGCAAAGCGACGAGTGCTAAGCAATTCCGTTTTATGGTCCACTATAACACCCTAAAATATGAAAGCGCGTATAGTGAACCAATATATCTCTTTTAAAAATGGGAGAATGAACGACTATAAAAATGAAAAATAGCTTATACGAAGGAGACAGAGAAATAAATTAGGAGTAATTTCTTTCTTCTTTTTAGACATTCGCATTTACAAAGACTGCAGTTCATCATCAGTTGCAATGTATTTATTTTCTGGAGTAAGATAGGCAATTAAAGGTGACAGGTTTCTTACCACGATTCCTCCCTTTTTGATTCACGACATTGCTAGATTATACTACTCTAGTTTTAAATATACAGACGCGGAAATAAAAGAACCACGCAGCATTATTTTGCAGTCATTAATCGTGTACAAAAACAAAAATGCCATTTTACTGGAAATAAAATATACTAAAAGATTTTAATGTTAAATTTTTCATAACGGGTCATTTACATATTTAAAATTGCACTCACATCAAAATATTCAATGGCAACTTTTTTTGATGACATAAATAAATTCCTCTACAAAAAATACACATTTCAGACATTATAGCATAAATACATAAGAAGATATTCGATATTTTGTGTTCTCACTCTAAAAGGGATCTATAAAAGGGATATGTGCTAAAGTTCAAAAGTAGGTGGATGGTAGATTTTAAATATATTTCGCCCTTTAAATACCATCTTACAAGTACAAATACGCATTTTAGTTCAGTCATTAGGTGCTAAAAAGGGATGATTTAAAGCAAATTCTGGTAGAGGCGTAATTTTTTGCTCCTATATGTTTTTTGGGGTGCTGATTATGAATCTAAGGTTTCCCACCAAAACTTTTTGTTGGAATGTTAGTTATAGCCAAAAAACATGAAAAAAATGGGCTTTCTTCCAGTTTTTTGCTTATAATTCAAAAACTATCAACTTTTTTATAGCATCATCATATTTCAAAATAATCAGCACAAAATTTACTACAATTTATGTCTGCACTATTTTTTCGTTACGAGTACCGTTTAGGCGCTATAATTGGTTGAAGTTTGGCGAATGTTTGACTTAACTGCTAGCTCGGCTTGAACAACAACAAACCATACTATCTGTAAGCGCGAAATCATCTATCTTACTAAATAAATTTTTGCTTAATTAATATACTTTTTCTATCGTAAAGTTCTTTTCTCAAATAAAGATTTTAGCAGTTATATTGTGAATATACTAACATAATCTGCACAAAATTCGTTCTAAATCTTTCTACCCCTGGTATTACCTGGCTTTCCCTTTCGCGGTTGCGAAGTAAACTACAGAGTAAATATCACGAATTTTTTAATAAGTTAGGAGGCTTAAACATAGGCCTGTTATTGTACCATACCTGCTCTTGGTATCAAAAGAATCGAAGAAAATAATTTTAATACTGTGAAATTCAAAAGAAATGACAGAGTGTAACCACTAACTCTAATAAGTGATGCCATCAAGGTGCATGATGAAAGTGTATCTATCAACCCTACAACGCTTTTCCAGATAATTTATATTACAAAGCAATCGAATGAAGAACTAAAGGACGTCTTAACTTATGAACTATGTCCCTTTCCATTACTTCTGTTTGATGAAGGTGGAATGCAAAAAGGCACGAAATCCTTTTTATACAAAGCTTTCAAGCCATGTACACGGGATTTAAATGCTGAAAGTAATGTGTATATTATTGATGGAGGAGTTGCCCACCAACATTCCCTAAACGTTTACTATCATATACAGCACTGGCTTGGCCATAAAAAGAGACTTGAAGACTGGGGTTGTGAAAGAACAAACAGTGGGCTCCAATCTGTCAAAACTCTGAAGACCCCGCACCTGACTCTATCCTGTATGCAAGATATCCTGCAAGTGTAAGAAGAGGTGCACAGGAAATTGCAGCCGGAGGAAGGTTAGACTGTTTTGTTCAGTGCTGTACCCTCATTGTTGGGACAACTGCAGTAATAGAGCGATTCAAGTAATTAATAGTGATGAGGATGATGATGGTGAACCAATACTGCCCGATGATTTAGTTGAGGCGTCTTTACTTTTGCATGTGGAGGAAGACACAGGTGATATTTCAAAAGATATTGGACCATAAGCTTCAAAACGACCAAGATAAAGTGAAGTGACTCTGTATAATGTATGTAGATACTAAGATCATATTTATGACTGTAGTTGTATTATTATTAAGCTATTATGACTTTTAAAGTTTAGAATGCTACTTTTTCCCATGTCATTTTTTTCCTTGGTTACTGTATACAAAGTTATTCAAATTAATTAATAAAAATTAATTAAGTTTAATTAAAAACAACACTAAGTACTTTTAGTTGTTTGTAAATAACATTTATTGGGAAAGTGAATCTAAATTTCCATCAACATCAGCCTTTTAGAGGTAATCAAGGGATTTTATTCATAACTAGCATCTTATGCCCGGCGTTGCTCGGGACTAAATTACTTTCATGTCTAATATAACAGATGAAAAAATTATTTGCAAAAGGGACATTATGGTAGAAAAAGTGTATTAAAGAAGTAAA
Organism: Araneus ventricosus; assembly: GCA_013235015.1. Lineage (NCBI taxonomy): Eukaryota > Metazoa > Arthropoda > Arachnida > Araneae > Araneidae > Araneus > Araneus ventricosus. Next base: position 50,262 of record BGPR01010592.1, read on the forward strand.
GTGTATTAATAGTAAGATAGTAAATTTTAGTGCATACAGATGGGAAGATTTGTTATTTTTCAAGCCGTGCTAGCAGGTAAGTCAAACTTTAGCCAAACTTCAACCAGTTATGGCGCCTAAACGATAAGCGTAACGAAAAAATAATGCAGATAGAAATTGTAGGAAATTTTGTGCTGATTATTTTGATATATGATGATGCTATAAAAAAGTTGATAGTTTTTGAATTATAAGCAAAAAACTGGAAGAAAGTCCATTTTTTCATGTTTTTTTGGCTATAACTAAAATTCCAACAAAACCTTTGGTGGGAAACCTCAGATTCGTAATCAGCACCCCAAAAAACATATAGGAGCAAAACATTACGACTCCACCAGAATTCGTTTTAAAAAACTACCTAATGACTGGACTATTTTACAATGAAGAATTACTTCATGCGTAATAAATTTCTAAAGAACTGTAGTTTTCTACGTAAGAAAAGTGATTTTGTCCGGCATAACTGCCAAACGAGCTGGAAGTTTTGTATTGTTCATTTTCGCTTCAATAAATTTGTTCACAAAACGTTAAAATTTAAATACTGCATAAGCATTTACACGAGTGGAAATAATCGAATAAAAGAGAATATTATCTGCTTTAACCCTCTGAGTGGTTCGGTCTTCTTTGTAAAGCGATTCCAAAAGCGAGCGATTGAAGAACCTTTATCTGTTTTAAAAGTGTGCCTTCCTCCCAACAGAAAATGTTCCGAAAGCGCTGCAGATCGAGTCTCTTCCCCCCCTCTGAACAAGGAACGATTAGCACCCCCCCATGGAGGGGATAACCGCAAGAATCTGTTCTATTCAGCTTGGAACCTATTCAAACTACAGTGCCAGGGGAATTCTGGGGTAGTTATCTGGCCCTGGGATAATTGCTTTAGGAAAATCACATCTGTGGCGTGACTAAATGTCTTCAAGATGCCCTCATTCTGCATATTGCCCGTGTCCATAACATCAGATGACAAAAATAAACGCCGTTACACCAGACAAATGCCAGACCGTTGGGCCAAAAAAATGAACGCTATATTACTTATTTTTTATGTTGTGAGTTTCTAAAAATATGAACATCATTGAAGTTGCATGAAAGCTGATATTCTTTAGATGTCTGTGACTTCAATTTATTTGTTGTTTATTAATAGTTGTATTTTAGATATTGGCTGTACTTCATATTATTAGTTGTCTTTTTTATATTCTTGACTTCAATTTATTTTCAGTCTACACGTCAGTATATTAGTCTACGAATGTAAAAATAATTTCCCTAATTTTAAAGATCAACAACAATGCCATTTATATATATATATTTTACTAATCTCTATTGGCACTATAAAACTTTTCATATTGTTTCTTGATTTAGTATTCGGTAAAAGGTAGAAAATTTAGAGCCGATCACAAATATAAACAGCGCTTAACTGGATTAATCCGTTTTGTATGCACATAAACACTTATTATATAGATAGTCACATAATAATCTATATTCCAAAATAGCCAACGATAATCAATATATATGAAGGATTATAAATAACCTTCTTAACCCTGAATAATGTTTTAAATAAAATAATATGCTACAAGCCTTTTGTAA